>QTSX02007598.1:0-14855 GCA_014839935.2 Entomophthora muscae | reverse complement strand
CAACTATGTGTCACAGTAGGTTTCATAATGCTGGGTATTGTCCGTCCAAGTAAGAAGGCTCAGAAGGCCGGGAAACCTGTATCAAAATTGACTGAGTTAACGGATTTAAACCAAATGGTCGATCAAAAATGGGTCACAGCTGCTCCAGTCTGCCAGCTGAAACCAGCTCCCCCTTGTAAACTGACATTAATAAATTGACATAATATGAGGGTCACCCAATATAAGCTTATTAATCAGCATGGTTGTCAGAAACTGGTCACGCAAGGGTTCTTTGCAACCTGGACTAGATACTTACTTGAAGATGCAGAAGGAATAGGAGATCAAGACTCAGGTGGTATTGTTTAGTCAATTTTTCTTATATATATTGAATAATTTCCCTGTTTCAACTCTAAGAGTTGAGTCCTCCTAAATTTACTCAATAAAAATCAATTATCCCAAGTTCTAATTTTAAATTTTAAAAATGATCCTGTGATTGGGTTGTTGTGGTATATCCCGTACAATCTGATACTGAACAGAATCATTTCAGGAAGATGGGGCCCAGCATCTGGAACTTTGTTGTTGGCGCCGCCAAATGTCAATTTCATGCCAGCCAATTTTGCAGCTCCTCCCCCCATTCTGGAAAATGAAAATTGTGTCACTTCTCAATGCCCAGAATTCTACGCTGAAGATGCATTGATGCTTTCCCAGGTCATTTATCTTGGTTTCCTCTGGTTAGGACTGATTGTTCTACTTAATCCTGGAGTTACAATTGGAAATTTCACAAAAAAATATCTGAAGCTGCATTGGTGGTTAATCATCAATTCTATGTGGATTTGGGTGGTAATTCCCCATCATTTAGAAATGGCTTCATATTATCCAGTGATTTATGTCACACTATATTGTCTTGTTGCCAACCAACAACTGAATCCATCTCAAAGTATATATTGTCTATCTGGTATCTGGCTAACTACTATACATCAACTCTGTATCCTGTCCTGCTGCTGACCAACACCAGGACTACTTCTGCTATTGTTAATACTATGATCCACATATGTTATCAATAGCCAACAACTTCTCAGGTTTATGCTGGCAAGGCATATTCTGCTGCACTGCACCTTGCCTGGTGCTCACATATCCAAGTACTGCTCAAGCCCAACAACCTGTTTAGGGCAATCACCACACAGGGTATAGTGGAACTATCCGTTTAAATATCAAACCTGTTGGCTTAAAAGGTTGCAGGGGCAGATTTTTAAAAAAAGTCTCCCAGTAGTGTGAGAGAGGGGGGCTAAACTAACTAAGTTTGGCTCCCATACTGGGGGAGGATCCACCAGGACACCATCCAGTGCAGGACTGGGATGGCCGCTCAAAGGGGCGTCTATAGGGAGGATGTGGTGGATAGGCGGGGGAAGTATGAATGCAAGCTCATCAATAGCATTCCACCAAGCAACCAGGGAGCAGGCTTGGGACCTAGCTTGTGCCTACCCAAGTCCTCTTCTGGGACCTGTGAGACTGGGATCTCCAAGGGAGGAGAAGAAAAGGGGGCCAGGCTAAGAGTCATGGATGGAAAGGAATTGAGGGCAGAGAGCTCAAGGTTGTCACATGTCAAGCTTCTTACTACATTCTCACTAGTGGCAAAGATATCTTGGGAGCGTCCAGGGATGTTCTCAAGTAAGTGCATGAACTGATCCAGATTGGCACTAACATAGTGAACATAATGGGAAATACACCCCCACAGATCTGGGGTAGTACACCATATCAACACCAGAGCTGGTGCCAAGGTGTAAACAATAAGCTTGACAAGAGGCACCAACATTTATCTCAGTATCAAGATCTGAGATCAGCAGAAATAGGTTTTTTCCCTAAAAGCTTTTTTTTAATTTTAATTTGTGGCACAGAAAAGGGGCAACCAAGGGTCTAGCGCAAACTAGATGGTCAAAATGAGGCAGAGAGGGGCAAGAACGGCAGCCACAAGACAACAGTTAACCTCAGAAGCAGGTTTATCAAACTTAAAGTGTATATCAAGTGAATAGTAACTCAAAATCAAAAGGACAATGATTTCAAACTTAAAGTAAGTCATTATAGCGGTTTTAATGCTAAATTTAAAGTTTGCACTAGATTCTCAAAAGCAACTAAGGTAAGCGTAAGCAACAATACTAACGTTAACTATAGAGGCTTGGAAAACAACGCCGTAAGCCAGGGAAAGGTGAGCAAGGTAAGGAGCAGCAATAACAATGCTGAAATGAGCCAGGGATAAGAAAAGAGGACTAGTAAAGACCCCAAAGTTTAAAGCTAATGTGAGGAAAAGTTATAAACTTTTAACTGTTAAGAATGAGCAAGCAGGGGACCAAAGGTCCCCTGCCTTTCTTTAAGGGTGGAATTCAAGATTCAGGGTCACCTGACCCAGGGGTGCGGGTTTGATTGGCTGCAAGAGAAATTTTGCCAGGCAGATCCAGCAAGCTGGAGGGTTTACACCAATTTCCGACTTCAACTCTGATCAGCTGGGGTCAGATGAATGGGGCAGCTCATCATTCAATCCAGATGGAGTGGCATTTAAAGAATTGACAGTAGTGTGGCCTGAATGCTTAGACTTAATTAATTTCAAGTGTGGACGGGCCCAAGCCAAAAAAGTAGTCCAAATTAATCAGGGATCCTTCCCAAGTGAGAACCGAGTTCATCACATTGGTATTTACCACCTGGGAAGGGTATGACAACACAAATCTCCCATCAATTGTATGGGCTAAATCCTTTAGGGAATTAAGGGGCTTGGCTGGCTTCTGAGCAGATTTCTTTGAGCAGTGCGGGAAGATTTTCCTATCCAGGGCTAAAGGGGGAAGTGACTTTACAAGTAGGCTTTCAGGAGCAATGGATCTTTTGTGGTGCTAACGGTATCTTCCTTTATAGCCCAGGGCTCTCTCAATTACAGGTAAGCCACTGTGAATGGGATAGTTCATAGTGGCAGTAAAAGGCTCCCCTTATAAGAAGCTCAAGATTGTTTGCAAGATAAAGGGGACAGGCATAAATATTGTTTGGTAAGTAAAAAATACATGCCCAGGTTAAAATATTGATCCATAACTATCCTGCCTGTAGTAGAAGCAATAGATTGAAAATCTCTTTGGAGTAGTCCAGCTAAGCTTTATGCCAATATTATAGCTATTGGGCTTGATTTGATATCCAGTGTATTCATTAATATTATAAGCAATCTTACCTGCCAGGGATCCAGTCTTGGGCGGCCGGCCCATTGGTTTTGGGGATCATTCAGGCCGGGTTTCTTGCAGGTAAAGCCCATCACAAGAGAGGAGCTGAATTAAAAGGGTAGGGGAATGACTTCCCCACCCAGGACCACAGGCCAGTGGCCAGGCTTATAGTATCAATCACCCCTGTGAGGGTGATGTACACAATCTTGAAAATCTTGCCAGTGTGTTAGTTGGGAGGTTGGGTGAGGAGGTGGGCATAGGCTTGGGGGTCACAGGCAGTTCCATACAAGCTTTATTGCATGAAGGTAGTTGAATTTGCCTCTAAACAACTTTAGTGTTGAGAATATCTAGGGGCCTTGACGGTTGTATCTAACTGTAGATTGTAAGCGGGCCAAAGGGTCTAGTTCAAGGATCTTTTCTGGGGTGTAGTCCTTATATTCAGGTTTCAGAGGGTACTCTGTGAAGTGGATGGGGCTAAAGGAAACACCTAGAGGACGGGAATCTGAGGGCAGAGAGGCAGGAGGGCTGAAAGATCTTGTACTAATTTGATGGATAGCAAAGGCAAAATAAGGTAGTAGCTGTGTAAGCCAAAATAATATAACCTTTATTCAAAAATGGCAATAAGTTTGAAGTGTGGGGTCCTTTGGTCTACATAGCACCCCACTTCCAAACTTAATATTTTCCTAGGGGGGTTCATCAGGGCATAGGGAAAGGTGGGCCTGGGGGTTCTGGGTGCTCTGGTTCAAAGGCAGCAAAATGGTACTCAGGCGGAAGTTCTTTCATCGGTCAGAGATCTCAAATTAGCTACTTGGTTATCTTGCTCTAGAGTTGCAGTCATGGGGTTGGGCTGCGGGCCCGTGCCTCTTTCTGGGGATGGCTCTTGATTGACCACCAGTGTAGACTTCAAACTCATGAAGCTAATGGTTGAAGTTTTGTTGCCTCCATTAGGCACCTTGATTACTCCTCCATTTGGTGCGCTGATTTATTTGGTTTGGCTTGCTTTGCCATTTTGACCATCAATCTTGGCTTCAGCTTGTGGGGGTTCAGCCTCAGGAAAATAAGGGCCGGCGGCCCACAAGGATTCAGGGTCAGGGTTCAAATCCCAACCTTGGGCCTGGGCTTCAAGAGTAAAAGAATTGTCAATCCTGACATTAGTTGTGACGGAAATCACTGGGTAATATGAAGCCATTTCTAAATGATGGGGAATTACCACCCAAATCCAAATAGAATTAATGATTAACCACCAACGCAGCTTTAAATATCTTTTTGTGAAATTTCCAATTGAAACTCCAGGATTAAGTAGAACAATCAATCCTAACCAGAGTAAACCAAGATAAATGACCTGGGAAAGCATCAATGCATCTTCAGCGTAGAATTCTGGGCATTGAGAAGTGACACAATTTTCATTTTCCAGAATGGGGGAGGAGCTGCAAAATTGGCTGGCATGAAATTAACATTTTGCGGCGCCAACAACAAAGTTCCAGATGCTGGGCCCCATCTTCCTGAAATGATTCTGTTCAGAATCAGATTGTACGGGATATACCGCAACAACCCAATCACAGGATCATTTTTAAAATTTAAAATTAGAACTTGGGATAATTGATTTTTATTAAGTAAATTTAGAAGGACTCAACTCTTAGAGTTCAAACAGGAAAATTATTCAATATATATCAGAAAAATTGACTAAGCAATACCACCTGAGTCTTGATCTCCTATTCCTTTGGCATCTTCAAGTAAGTATCTAGTCCAGGTTGCAAAGAACCCTTGTGTGACCAGTTTCTGACAACCATGCTGATTAATGAGCTTATATCGGGTGACCCTCATATTACATTGATTTATCAACGTCAGTTTACAAGGGGGAGCTGGTTTCAGCTGGCATACTGGAGCAGCTGTGACCCATTTTCAATCAACTGTTTGGTTTAAATCTGTTAACTCGTTCAATTTTGATACAGGTTTCCCGGCCTTTCGTGCCTTTTTACTTGGACGGACAATACCCGGCATTATGGAACTTACTGTGACATTAGTAGCCTAATGACCATAACTATATGGGGATGGGTTGCTATAAAATATTTAAGTGTTTACTCTATTGGTGATACGTCCTTGGCAGTCCCAGCACTCCTGTAACCCCAATAATTTTGCTTGGGGCTGCAGGGGTTGGAAAACACAACAATTATGGCAAATGCTGTAATTGGCGCATCCAAGCCGGAGCGGTTCTGGATTTCAGATCCCCCTAAGCTAGGGGATCTGAAGTTTCAAAAAAGGTGAAATCCAGCTTTCAGGTTTCTGGACAAGCCAAAATTTGATATACTTTAAATGAAAAAATTTTGACCATATTTTAAATTACGCTTTCTACTTTTAATTTATTTTTAAAACCAGAAGCAAAAAAATTATTTTTATTTAAAAAAATCTGGGGCCACCATCTATCTGTGAATGGGGTAAGGAAATGGTTCTGAAAAACTTGGATTAAAAGCAGTTTCTTTGGAACTGTTTCCTGACCTCAGACGGCTGGCTGCTTTAAAAAAAGCAGCCACTGTTTAAGATCACCTACTGCCCTAATTTCACTTTCCAAGTTCCTATTGTGTAGGATGTGCCAGCCTAATTAAAGGACGGTTACAGAATTTGCTGTAATTGTCCCATCCTCCCTTTTCCGTAATCTTTTTTAGATTCCCCCAGTGTAGGGGAATCCAAAGCCACTAAAAAAAGAAGGTATTGGAAGGTGTTGAAACCGCAGGCTCGACCCACCAGCAAGGTTCTAACCAAGCGGGTTCGTGACCCGCAATCCAATTACCCAGTCACTCAAAGCCAGACTAGGAAGTCAACTCAAATTGCCAAATCAATCAACATGAGCAAATGATGATCCCTCACGGTGGATACCTCAATTTGGCGCTTGACTCATTAGCAGGATCAAGCCACCCCCTCTCCCATCCAGCTGTGTGATCATCAATCATGTTCCTGCTATCCATTGATTCACGATAGCTATATAATCACTATCTCACAATAAAGATTATTATCTATCCTCTAAAATAGTTTTCCCTTTGTAACTCTGCTAAACAGCACAGTTACGACAAAGGCTTTTTGCCTTCCAGAATTTGATATATTTTTAATATATATCTTTAATAAAATTTTATTTTCTTAAAAATTCTTTAATATTGAACTTGATAATTTTAATTTTTAAATAATAGAGAGATAAAATATATCTTTTATTTTAAATAAAAAACCTGTGGACAACACACCCACAGAAGGGTGTAGAAGAAACCGTTCTGAGAGAATCTTCTCAAGGAAGATTACTTGGAATTGTTTCCGGATTTCAGATGGGTGCTCCTGTTAAGAAAAGGAGCCACCCATCTGAAATCCGACGCAGCCCTACTATTGTGCGACTTTCTTTCCTCAGAGTTCACCGCTCAAAAATTTAAAGCGAGCTCTGATTTCTCACCTCGACAATTGCATGTTAAAAAAACCTGTAAATCAAATATCGATCCAGTTAGAATGCCGGACTGAAACCGAACCAGCTCAGTGCTGGAATGGTTTACATCTATCGGTGGGTGATTTGATATAAGATCAAGACCTGGTTGGTTATAGAGGTTTTTGTTTAATTTGAGTTTCTCGTGGCAGCAATCGTTATGCCTGGACGATTTCAGGTTTCACCAGAACGGATTTGATCCACGCGATGTAGTATTTGATGACCTACAGGTTTATATGGAGCAGTGGCCTCAAGTTACCTCGTCCTTGATGATGTCATTGTGCACTATTCGACGTTAGAAGATCCAGAGGCTTGCTTACATTCGTGGTAGGCTCCATCGAAGGGCTTGAAAGTTAACGTTTGCTGGTTGCCTAGCTTGGTAAGCTCCTCTACAAGGGTTTCGGATGCTGCGAAGGAAGTGATCTTATCGTCGTTGCCGTGAGCGATCAGCAATCTCGGCACGGTGATGTTCTTGTAGCCTCCCTTTAGCAGATACTCGCCGCCAAAGACAGTATCGTAAACTAGATTGGATGAAAATTGATTATCGCTGATGTTACCTTGAATGGCGGCACATTCCGAGAAAACCAGGGGATCATTGTTGTACAGTTCAACTTGGCTTGGGTCGCGAGATAAGTAGGATGTATCTTGTGGGTTAGCAAAATATGGAAGGAGTACCTATAATTGCCGATACCTTGAGAGTAGGTGTAACAGCTGCCACACTCCTAAGCATAGCCCGTTCAAAAAAACCTGGTTTGGATTCCCGTGATAACTCAAGGTCAGGGGCTGCAAATCAGAACAGCAAGGATTAAAGGGTACCTGAAGCAATGCCAGCATAGATGTGTTCCCTGCTTGCTCCTCGGGCAAGATAGTCCAAGACAGTCAGCCCACCCTAATGTTTAGCATTGTATTTGGCAAATGCTTACAAAAGAGTGGCCCATCAAAAAGAGAGGGGTCTTGCTGTCCTTGTTGAGAACTTTGTCAATGTTGAGCCTGACCCTTGCCATACCCATGGCACCACCCAAGTCATTTGCATGCTTTCCAGTCAAGCCACACCCGATCTGATCGAACCCAGTGACTTTTATTCCTTCCTTTGCAAACTTGCTAAAGACATGGTTGTATCGATTGATATGTTCGCCCTGCCCGTGGACAAACAACACTTGGGCTATTGGCTCCCCGCTAGCAGGCTTATGTCGTTAGTGTGTATGGTTCATGTTACCTCCCAAGACTTTGTATAAATAAACGC
The DNA here is from genome assembly GCA_014839935.2 of Entomophthora muscae. Classification (NCBI taxonomy): domain Eukaryota; kingdom Fungi; phylum Entomophthoromycota; class Entomophthoromycetes; order Entomophthorales; family Entomophthoraceae; genus Entomophthora; species Entomophthora muscae. The sequence goes on along the minus strand of QTSX02007598.1, from coordinate 6,979 downwards.
ACTTTTCTCATCAGTGAAGTTACCTTCTCTGACAACAACCCCCTTGGCGCAGCTGTGAACGGTAAAAAGTGTAAATAAAAAGGAAACGATGAAGCTCATGAAGGGAAATTAACGTCATCGTTGCTTTTATATCCAATTGAAACCCCTCTCCACTTTATTCCTGACGCAACCTTTTCTTAAAAGTGCCACATCCTTAAGCCCCAAGCCACTTGGATACCCCACATCCCAGAATAATTCTCTTTTATCCACCCTCTCATCTTTAATTTCCCAATTACAACCTGCCTCCTTCGTTTAAAAACATCTTCTCTGAAAGAGGATCAAATCCCTCTAAACCTTGGCTATAAACCAATGCCATCATAACCTACAAACCCAAAAGATCAAATCACCTCATGATGTCATAAATATTCAAACCAACTATCCCGACATTTAGTTCTTTTTAAAGTTCTTTTTAAATCCAAACTCCATCATCCCACGAGAAATATTCCCACCCCCTCCAGTTCAAAGATATTAAAGAGAAAGCCAAAAAATTCAGAACCAAGATAAGTTACGCATCCCACAATCCAATCAGCCCTCGCAATCCGACTAACCAAAGACAACCCATCAAACAGATGGGGAACATGGATCAAAAATACCCATCCTGATCACGGTTCCGTAGTTTATGTAAGTCTAACGGATTGTAGAGCCCCAAAACAATCAGCGGACATGAAGCTGCAGGATTGTCAGATCCAAGAATCGGATTTCATATCATAATCTAGGTGAATTCAAAATCAGTTCAGTTAACAGGCACTTCAAAACATAAGTCCAAAGATCTATAGCAAAATGTACCAACTCCTTTGGGAACCACATACGTCTTGAATGAACACCAATTCCGTTCTAGGCCAGCTAAATCTGGATTGCCAGGACGGATATTTTAAGTCGCAACTGATATTTCCTATTATGTTGATATTTATTCCAAGTCTTATGTTTCTTTAATCTCCTTTACCAGCTTTGGTAGCCTATATTTACACAATACTGAACCATTCCAGCCCAAACCGGTGTCAGCCAAAAGCCCTTAATCCCAGCTTTCATAATCTTACTACCAACAACAATTTTCTGATCCAAAATTAAGATTTAATCTTACTTAAACATAATTCCCCCTATCATCTCCTTTCCGTGGAGTTGGGTATGAAAGTCCTCAACACTCTATTATTCCAAGCAATTCAATCTCCTCCCGTTTAGGCTCATCAATAAAACTGTTGTCACAATCCTAGCTGCATATTTTGTACCCTTGGAAGATTGTGATTTAACTGTAATGGTCCCACACAGGCTTTGATACAGCTGTAGCTGCTGTTGAAGAAGCAGGAGTCCTTATAGGGATGGCCAAAGTTTGCCAAATTAGGTATACTCAGCAACAAGATTTACAGAAATGTACCTCCCTCCTGATGAGCTTAGTTTCTCACCAAAAGCTATTACACTTTCTCCCTCTGTCAACCAACCCCACCAGCTGCTCCCTGGGCGCCAGTAAATCATACAGGGGTACACTGGGCCTGCTAGTAGCAAAGTCAAAATCTACAGCATCCCTCAACCTGCAGGCCCCTCTCCAAGCCCTACCCAGGTGTTATTAATGCCAGTATTCATACTTTTTTATTTCACCTTCATTGGGTTATTTCAAGGATGAATTCCTTGCTTTTGCCTATGCCCCTCTAAATGAGTCTGTTTCTGAATTGGGAAATTCAACTGTTCAGTTTCTGGATTCTGCGCAACTCACTTTCCTGTCAGGAATGACAATTTGGATGCTCCTAAATCTCAAAATATGGAACCAGAGTCAAACCCTGTACAAAACCCTTTGTGGACTGCCAGGCCCATAGGCTGGGAACACGACAACCCGCTACTAATTAAAGAAGTTGCTACCAGCCTGCCAGGACCCAAACCCTTAGCTGTCCTTCAGGATTCTGCAAGCAAACTACCAGTGCAAGATGCCGCAAATTCCCCCAAAGTACCAACACCTGACACTGGTGGTTTGCCTAGTGAAATAGACAAATCTTTCCCTGGGAATTATTCCAAACTCTCCCAAAGTCCTGAGGAAGGCACTGAACCCTAAGAGGCACCCAACATTTGAATTGATAAACAGAAGGATTTGAAGTCTTCTCACCCCGAAGCGGCCAGTGGCAGACCGCCAGTGCCAAGCGCCACACTGCCATCTGAGCACCCAATGCCAACCCGCCCAAGTCCAGAAAACCTGACCAGGAAGTGAAGCCTGGCAGTGAGGGATAAATACCTGCCAGGCCAAGACCAAAACCCCATTGTCATTTTAAATAAAGGTTATGAGATATTGGCTTCTCCAATTCTTGCCGTATTTTATCCTTGTAATCTGCCAGTTCACTCAAAGATCATCTGACCCCCCCTGCCGACCCGCCAGCTACGTACCGCCCGCCAGGTGCTCCTTTTGGTCCTGTCCACTTCACGGAGTATCCCCTAAAGCCCAATTACAGAGACTATACCATCAACAACATACTAGCCCGGGACCCCTTGGCCAGAATCACTGAGAGAACCAGATACAACTGATAAGGCCCTTGGTACATTACCAAACCCAGCCTGTTCAGAGATAAATACAACTTCCTCCCTGCCTACCAAATAGACATGGAGCCACCTGTCACCCCCAAGCCAATGCCTGCCTCTGCCGCCAAACTCCCACTGGACCATACCAACAAGCTTTTTGGAATTGTATATATAACTTTTACGGGAGTAATAGATACTATTATGCCTTCCACCGGTCTGTGGTCGTGGTTGGGCAAGTCAATGTCCTACCTCATTAAGTTAGCACTAATTCTTTGGTGGGCCCTGCCTACCCAGTCCGCAACCTGCCAGTTCCCAGAAGCTAGCAAGCTGGCCAGTCAGGGTTGGTTCCCTGACATTTCCCCACTCATGCTTGTGGCAAGTAATCCTACTGCCCTAGTATTGTTTTGTGGCATCACTGAACAATGTAAATGCTAATTCCTAATTCACCAATAGAATTTTAAGTCAATTCACATTTTTGGCTTGGTGTCTTCAAGGACTTTGGCACCTCTCTCTAGCCACAACTAGTAGAGATTTATCATTCAGGGCCACAAGGTAATCCAATAATCTTCCTGCAACTAACCAAGGCTGAGTATGGATCCAATCCTAAAGTTAGGATTCCCTGTTGTGTGTCTGTGCCGCACCTCAGAACACAACAAAATGGTACTCACCATAGGGGCTGTAAGCCCCTTGGTTATCCCTTTTGCCACCACATTTTCAGGTTATTGCCTCCTCTTATACAAGAGCTGTCTTCCCCTAGAATGACCAGTCCGCCTATTAAGGAGGACATCTCAGACCCACATATTGTCCTCACTGTATTGAACCTCAGAAATGATCCCTGTCTAGTACCATATCCCCTGTGAACCCCTGACCTAGAACAAGTCACGGCCATTGCCCCTGGAATAGCCCGTAATGGGGCCATTCCTTGCCTTCAGTTACACTTCAATTGAGCAGAATACTACAAGTTGATTGTTGTCCTGAAGTTTTCACAACATCTTCTTGCAGCAGCTGGCTCCTCTGAGCATCTACTGTCATCCTTTGTGCAGCCCGCCTTAGCCCATCACCAAATAGTGTTGGGGCTTCACGTTCAAGAGATCCTGTCTCTTCAAGCCACCATAACAAATCATTGAGAACTGTTTGCTGCTTACCAGCAGTGGGTTCATTCCCTGTTCTCTTTGGTATCTGATAACCAAGGCGGCTCCATTACCTCTCAGAATTGCTTGGTTGCTTCCATAGAACAAATGTGCCAGTCCATCCTGAGTATGCCAGGGAATGTCTACATGAAATTCACCAGCTGTAACAGCCTTGGCAAACTCAAGTAGACTCCACCCTGGACCCCTACCTCTCTGATTTCAAACAGCTTGTGCAGCAGCTTAATGAGTTTAGCCCCTACTTCTTTGATCAATTGCAACAAGTAGCCCAGCTGGCTGCTAGAGGTCTTCACCATCTACAAGAGGAGTTTGATCAAGAGCAAGCTACCGTGGCTGCCTCCCTTGCCAAGCTTCAAGCCCAAGTAAACAAATTGTCTGCACCTAAGCTGGATGTTCCTCCTTCTCACCATCTGATGACAAGATGGATAGGGATCAGAAGTTATGGGACGCTATCCAAGAGTTACCTGCGCCCATGCGTAGTCAGGGATGCCCTGCAGACCCTCTGCAGCCAGATCCTCAAGTGCTTGCCTTGACGGCACAATTTGACGCCCTGCAACAAGAAGTTGCTGTTGTTTGCAATACTGTGGCAACTGCCACTAGCTCAGTTGGGTTCACTGACAAAGATGGCTGCTGCCCTGGACTGCATGGGAACCCTTGAATCCAGTATGCTAGGGAGTTGATTGCTCTAGCCAATGAAGTGGACCGCCTGAAGCAAGATCACCTCAGCCTTGAAAAGGGTGTTTAAGAGATGAGTGGGCTAATTAACTCTGTGAATGACAGGTTCTCCCCCTGTCTCTCAGTGGGATCTTCTTTGTCCTCTTGTTTGGCTGAGCTTTCAACTGTGGCGACTAGCCATGGCCAACGGCAAGATGTTACCAAACAACAGACTGACCAGGTCAACAACTTGGGTGCCCGCGCCTATGCAACTTTGACCGCTCTTGAAGAAAGTGTCCCCCAGCTGTGGGCACAACAACCCCCTTGGAACCTGAAGCCAAGTTCTCCCCGGGTACAAATGCGCTCAGTAGCCACAATGGTGGCCCTACTCCCAAAGCTCACTTAAAACCGACCTCAAACAAGTCTTTGGCCCTAAACCCTCCACCATTGCAGCCTTCTTGACCATCTATGAAACAGCTTTGCAAAGGGCCTCTGACAAGATTAACAAGGAGCACATTTTAACCTGCCTGCACCCAACCTGCCAGGAGGTGGTAGTGCTGCAACTGCCCTCCATTGAGACTTGGGAAGAGATAAAACAGCTTCTGATTTATGAGTTTGGTGGCGACCTCAGTTTGGAAGTGAAAAGGGATGCCTTTATGCAAATTTTAGCAACCCCAAAGCGGCTTTGGCTGAGTTTGCAGACAGGTTCTATATGAAAGGACAGCCGTTGATAACTAGTCAGCAGCTGGCAGCGCATGAAGCCTGCATGGTTTGTGCTCAGGCTCTCAAAGTTAATCAACTGCTGTACCTCCATTTTAAAGCTCACAAGGCCATGTTATCATCCATGAAAAGCATAAAGGCGCTGTTGCATGGCATGCATCTCACTGACTCTGGAGCTGCCATTGGTGAGGACCTAACTGCCTCTAACTCTGGTTCTTCTTCCTGTGGCCCTCACCTCCCTGCTATGAGCTCCCAGGATCCTCCTGGATGCCAAGATTGACATAGCTGGGAACAGATAGGTCACCACTCTTGAGTCTGTACCAATCCTTGGGTTGAAGGTGCCAATCCCAAAGACCAGGCAGGAAGATATCAGTCAACCTAGAGGCTGACATGATCCTGGTTGACAATCCTTGCCAGTCTCCTCCAATTCCCCCATCCATAGAAGACTCTAAGCACACCAAAACTAGGGCCCTCCCATTATGCAATTATTTCATGATATTTCCAATGATTCAGACATTGATGATTCTGATGCCTATGATACTTTTTTTCTAGCAGTCCCTGAAACCATTGTGGTCCCTTATAAACTACACCCTGAAAAAACTACAGCGGCTACCAAGCCTCTGCCAGAAGCCAAGGAGGTTGTCTCTTGCCCATACCTTACACAAGCTAAGAGGTCTTCTGTGACTGTGATACCTCCTGAAGAAGTGGCTGAAGTAGCTGATGCTGTCTTCAAAAAAACAGTCTTGTCTTCCCTTCATACTGTCTACGAGGAGTTTCCAGGTTGGAGGTGCATTATTGAAAATTGGGATAAAGAACTAGCATAAGCCCAAGATATCCTGGCCGTCCTCCTGTCCTTTGGGTGTGCTACTACTTGTGTAGAGATGTCTATCCAAAAGGTGGAGATAAAGGCTGTCTTGGACACTGGGTGTCGCGCTTTTTGCATGACAGCACAACAATTATTAGAGATTATAGGGCACAGGACATTTGCCAGAATACAGTCATATGTGAGGATATGAGTAGTATTGTAGCAGAAGAGCCAGGATTGAGCAGGACCATGATTATTGCCCAGCAATGGCTTCTGATTGTGCAGAAGCACTTAAGGATTAGGATCAAGGTCAACCAGATTAAGGATAAAATAAATATGATTCCAAAGATTCAAGATTGATTTTATTGTAAATGATTAATTCTTCTTATACCTACTACAAGGGTAATCCCTGGGCTGCTAGCAATATCTTCTAGGACATTCTAACACGCCCCTAATTTGGGTAATTATTAATCTAGGTTTGGTGCTTCTTGTACGTCAACCAATAGAATATCTTCATCTTCACCCAGCACAGGTGATCTTTGCTGGCGTGGAATAATTTAGTTACTTCAGGATCACTTCCTGCTTTCTTAGCATAATGCAGCTTAATACTTATTAATGTGACAATTAAGGGAATTTGAGATTATGGGTAATCAAACCCCACGCCTTGGCGCTTGATGTAAAGGTAAGGCGGCGCGGTGGCGCCTGTAATATTTGCCAGGCGGCGCCACGGCGCTTGCAATAATTTTCAGTTGGCGCGGCAGCGCTTGACGTAAAAGTAGTTTGGCGCCTTGGCGCTTAATCCAATTGCTAGGCGGCGCTGCGGCGCTTTGTGTATTTATTAAGTGCCGTGGCAACAAATCATGTGTCATTAATTGCCGTGGTGGCGCTTGTCATTGGCTAGTATTAGGCTTAGGTCAGCAGACTACTGCTAATCCAATTTGAATTTGGCTTATACTACCAACTTATGTTATTTGGTAGCTGCAATTCATATCCGCGAGCTCCGTCATAATTAGTGTCATTGTATTTTGTACTACTAATTTATGGATTTGGTTGTAGCAATCCCAATCTGTGAGCTCTGTCATAATTGGCATCATTGCCTGGTCAAAATTCCCAA
>QTSX02007597.1:0-14922 GCA_014839935.2 Entomophthora muscae | reverse complement strand
GTAGTTTTTAAGGAACAGCAATGGTTTGGGGAACTTCTAGATCTGAATATTCATAGGGTTTGGAATCATCATTATCTAAATTATCCATATCAGAATCATCAGAGATGTCATGGAATAATAGCAGGATTGGAGGAGCTTTGAAATTGGCGTGCTCAGTGTCTGCTATGGACGGGGTAATTGGAGGAGACTGAGAAGAATTGTCAACCAAGAGCGTCTCCACCTCTAGGTTGACTGTTCTTTTCCCCTGATCTTTAGAATCAGCTCCTTCAACTCAAGGGTTATTGCATGCCCAGGAATGATGACCTATCTGCCCACAGTTGTGGCAACCTTGGTGTCAAGGAGGATTCTGCAAGTTCATGGTGAGGATACGCGGGTCACGTGAAGACAAACCAGAGGTAGAGGCAGCACAATTCTCTTGCACAAGTGCCCCAGAATGGGTAAGGTGCATATCCTGCAACAGTATCTTTATGCTCTTCATGGAAGAAAGCATGGCTTTATGAGTCTTGAAGTGAAGACACAGGAGCTGATTAACCTTGAGGGCTTGAGTGAAAGCCATGTACGCTTCATGTGCAGTCAACTGGTGGCTTGTGATCAGCTGTTGTCCTTCCATGTAGAATCTATCTGCAAATTTAGCTAAGGTCTCCTTTGGCTTAAAAGCAATGTGCATGAAGGCGTCCTTCTTCAATTCCAAACTAAGGTCACTGTGGCTTCCTGTCTGCAAGTCCCCAAGTGTGTCCTGGATTGTAGCCAGGGACTGGCTGGGAGGGGTTGTCATTCTCTAGTAAGGAGAAATGTATCTCAGAAATATTTATAGGGGTTGAAATGGGCTTTTATTCACTCCCAGAAAGAAGATCCCCTTAGAAACCTTCTGGTATATGGCCCGGGGGGTCAAGGAAACAATATGGATTTGCCAATAATTGGAGTCCTCTAATAATATCTTGGACTCCTTGTACTTGGTCTTGGACTTCTGCACCGTAGTCTTGGATGTATGCTCCTTAGACTTGGACTCCTGCTCCTTAAACTTGAACTCCAACACCTTAAACTTGGACTCCGGCACCATAAACTTGGACTCTGGCACCTTAAACTTGGACTCTGGCACCTTAAACTTGGACTCTGGCGCCGTGCTTAGGATCCAGCTTCTTATTATTGGGCACCTGCTCCGTTATCTTGGGTTGTATCAGTCCATCCAAGCTCCTGCTAGTGATCAAAAGGCTTCCAAAAACTCTTGGCAGAAACTTAGAAGACCTGGGAAAGACCTCCAAAAGCCTTCCAAAAGACCTTGTAAAGACCTTGATAAGACTTTGAAAAGACCCAGTAACTTTTCAGCTAGCCCCCTTCTTATAGTGTCCTTTTCCCAACGGTTCTGCCTTCAAAATGGCTTTCTTCATAATCTTAAACTAATTGTTGCTCACTTTTTCCTATAATAACTTAAGCCTACATACTTACTTTCTCAAAAGCTTAAAGTATTAATTCACTATTTCCTTGCTTATACTTTAAGCTTTTGGCTTCCAACCAATCATTTTCACCAGGAAACCTTCCAGAACTCAACCAATGAATGCAGAGCGCATAAATATACCATTTCTAAAGTTCCATTGGGATCCAACTATGAAAATCATTTCCACAGCTCAAACCGCTCAAGTTGACAACTCTTTGCGCACCAAAGCGTTAACTGGTCCATTATTCTGGCACCATTTCTTCCTGCATTCAACCTGAACTCATTTAAATAGTAGAATACTATTTGAATTGTTCTTTCTGGACCTCTTCAATGTTTTCCCCATATATTTACAAATATAGTAAAATCCAAGGAAAACGTCCCACCAAAACAACTTTGTATCCAGCTCTCATAGCAACATACCTTTGTCTATCCTAGGAACTTAATAAATAAATATCTTACCATAACTTCTATCCACATTCATTCTTGATTTTAATACTAAACCAAGGCAAAAAATTCCACGTTTTACTACCTTGGCAAATCAATTTGGCAAAATCTTGGCTCATTTCCCCGGACCACCAGTTCTTCATCATCATCTTCTGATCTATCAGCCAGCTCCTGTATCATGATTAGCTAGTCCTGCATCATATTCTTCTGGTCCTTCAGCTTATTCTTAACCAGTTCCTCAACAAATCTTCACTAGGAACCTTCTTTGTTCCTTCTACACACTGAACTATATTGGTTCATTCAATTCAATATGAATTAACAGTCCATCAACTAGCCTTCACTGTGATCAAATAGTCCCTCTTGCTAGTTTTCTCTGTAATTTCTGTGAACCACCTCGGTTCTTTATCTCAGTCTCCATTACCAGAACTTGTAGACCCAGGCATGAGTCTACATTGAACTGGTGTTTGACTGGGCCCTTGCAAGTGGCAGTCCACATAGTCCATTCAACCATAGATCAATATCTATGTGTTGTCTTTACTCACCCAGGTGATTAATTCTGGGCTTTCAGTTGCAGAGTGATCGGCTTTACTTCCCAGAGGCCTGATCACATCAAGTTCTGCAGCTTGCCACCCCAAGCAAACCGCCTTAGTGATACCTCTGAGCAAATCTATGCCCTCTAATGCTCACTTTGGGTTCCCCCAAAGCTCCTATAGGAGCATAAACAAGGACACCCTACCAGTCTGTTAGGTAGGGTGCTTGTTCACAGACCTCCTGTAAGCGTATTAGGGTACGTAGAGCCCTCAGAGCTCTTCCCTTCCCTGGCAGCCCGTGTTACCCGCCAGGGGTCCAAAACCTACTCCCCCCAGACAGAAAAAGTTCCCTGATTGCTATTTCAGTCTTTACCCTTCTGCAGCCACAGTTTCCTGCGGGGTGAAGCACTATAGCCTAAAGCAGCCAATTCTTTCTGCTGGGTGGAGGCAACATCTGCATCTGGTAGTCCTTTGTTACCTACCAGCCAGGCCTTACTTACCCTAGTAGACCATGTTACCTAATAGGCTCACCTTACTTACCCCTAGTAGCCATCATTCCCTACTAGGCTCACCTTCAACAAACAACCAAACTTCTGCTTGGCCAACATTAGCCCCACCTGCAAACCACCAAACATGTGGATCATCATAGTCACCACCAAATTTTTCAATCAGAAGTTGCTTCATATCTTCCCAGGTTTCAATGATAGACAGCTATGGCACTACTACCTCTTGACAGGTTGGATGCAGACAGGTTAGAATGTGTTGCTTCTTGACCTCATCAGAGGCTCTTTGCATGTCTGTTTCTTAGATGGTCAGTAATGCTGCAATGGTGGATGTTTTTGGGTCAAAGGCTTGTTTAAAGGTATGTTTGAAGTGAACTTTGGGATTAGAGCCACTATTGTTGCTATTGAGCACATTTATATGTGGGGAGAATTCAGCTTCAGATTCAGAAGGGGGCTATTGTGCCCACAGTTGGCAAAGATTCTCTTAAAGTGTAGTCAAGGTCTCAGAAGTGTGGGCACCCACATTTTTGGCCAGGTCAGTATGTTGTTTGGTAAAATCTTTGCGCTGACTATGTGTGGTTACCACAGTAGAAATCTCAGCCAACTGGGAGGTCAGAGAAGGTCCCACTGAGAGGCAAGGGACAAACCTGTCATTTAACAATGCAAATAACTCACTTGTTTCTTGAATGTCCTGTCAAGACTGGAGTGGTCTTGCTTCAGATGGTCCACTTTATTGGCTAGAGCAATCAATTCTCTAGCACATTGGATTCAGGGATTCCCTGGCAGTCCAGGGAATCAACCATCTCTGTTAACAACCTTAACTAGGCTAGCAGTAGTTGCCACAATCTCACACAAAGCAGCAACTTCTTGATGGAGCTCAGCAACTTGGGTTGTCAGAGCAAGCACCTGAGGGTCAGGTTGAGGGGTTTTGGTAGGACGTCCTTGACTGCAAGTAGTTGTATGTAGCTCTCAAATAGCGTCCCATATTCTCTGCTCTCAATCCACTAAGTCATCAGAAGGGGAGAGGGCGGAACATCTGGCTTGGGTGTAGATAATTCCTTCACTTGACTCTGGAGTTTGGCTGTAGCAGCAGCGGTGGCAGCTCTCTCTTGATCAAACTCTTCATTGAGCATGCAGAGGCCTCTAGCAGCAAGGTCCACTACTTTTTGTAATTGATCAAAGGAGTAAGTACTGAATGCATAAAGCTGCTGCACCAGTTGTTTGAAATTGGAGAGGTAGGAATTCAGGGTGGAATCTACTTGGATTTTCCAGGGCTTTTCTAGCTGGTGAAACTCATGCAGACACTGCTGACGTATTTGGGGATGGACTGGCACATTTGCTCTATGGAAGTAACCAAGCAAGTCTGGAAGGTAATGGAGTTGCGTTGATTATCAGATACTAAGGGGAAAAGGGAGTAAATCTACAGATGGTAAGCAGCAAACTGATCCCAGTGATGAGTGACAGCGGCTTTCAGAGACAAAATCTCTTGGACGCCAAGCCCCAACACCATTTGGTGATGAGCTAAGGCGGGCTGCACAATGGATGATAATAGATGTTCAGCAGAACCAGCTGCTGAGAGGAGATGCTGTGGAATCTGAGGAGCCAAAATCAATTCATAGTATTCCACTTGATTGAACTGTAATTGAAGACGGGGATGGCTCCATCACAGGCTATTCCTAGGGCTATGGCTATGACTTGCTCCAAGTTGGGGGTACCCATGGGGTAAGCTACTAGATAGGGACCATTCCGAGGTTCAATACAGTGTTCTGTAAATGTAGCAGTATAGGGTGCCATTTTCTATAAACAGTTAGTCAAAGCTCCTAACTCTTAATCCTATACCTGTAGTTGGTATAGTGACAGCCTTTGGTAGGACAGAAGAATATAAAGATATAAGACAAAACTGGTATTTATTTAGATAATGATGCAGTTATATAGTAGAAGATGGGGAAATTTCCACCAGGGGAAAGGAGGCACAGACAGAAGGTCTTTCCAAATGGAAGAGAGTTTAAAGGCACATTATAAAGAGCTGTGCAAGAAAACAGCTTCTTTCATTTGCTTTGCCTAATGGAAGCAAGTGGCAATTATTTCCTTGTCCAATTAGTAACTTCAGAAGCAAAGCCTGCGCTAGATGCAAAATTTAAATGTACTTTGGACACACATTTTCTAGGCGTTTTAAATGTAATTAACCATTATAAAACTGTATTGCTATAAGACAATTGCATGATTGCGCAATTGATTCATTGCTTAAATCCTAAGTGGATGGTACTTTGTCTAATCTATTCAGGATCTGCAATATTCCCCCCCCATTGGATTAAACAATAGGGTTAAAAGGACCTGGTGTCTTAGGAAGGAAGCTATGGTGAACAGTCACTCCAGGAGAGTCCCAAGAAGAGCCTTGAATAAGGTGCAAATAGTAATTTCCAAAAGGCGCCAGTTTCTAAAGCCAATGGTGGTAGAGAAGGCAACTGAGAAGCAGGTAGTCCTTCATGATGTGGACAGCAGCTACCTTGACTTGGGGGTTCAACTAGATCAGTTACAGGTGCCTCAGTTGGTCTTAGTGAGAACAGACCCATTGTTTGCTGCATTTTTCCTAGCCTTGAGTGATCCCAGAGAGGTGACAGGGACTGGGTTGTAAAGGGGTAATAGCATACATTGGCAGTTCTCCATGCGGGCTGCAGAAGAATACTTGGGAGCTCAGTTGAGAGAGTTCCAATTCAATGGCCAGGTCTCTCAGTCTTGCAGCAGGGGACAGTATCCGCCATTGTGAAGTCAGTTCTTTGCGCTTGGACAACACCTGGGGCTACAGAGGCCCAGCTAGTCACTTGGAAAACCTCTGATAACTTTGAACAGTGTCTTTGACAAGCCTTTCAGGAAGTGTTGAAGTCGTACACTGTGGAGGGTACTGTTCATCTGGTGCCAATGATGATGGCTGGCAACCTTGTCCTTTGGGGGACCAATTTTTGCAACTCCAAGCAAGAGAAGAACATGGGAGTCTTCCTTGAGTGGACCTTGTCTGTGTTCTACGGGGTGGGTGGTCAGGTCCCAGTAGAGTATGCCCTTTGCAAGAATCTCTTTTGGAACTGTATCTTCTTGAGGGTCGCCTTTCCTGTGGACATTGGGGTCAATTGTGTCTCTTGTTTGGTGGGGGTTTGTTGCCCAATCCTTGGTCATTGGCTTTGCAGATCTTTATCCAACCAGTTGTGTTTCTTGGCTGCCGTTCAGGTGGTAGAACAATGGGCAGTATTGGAAGAGTCTTATCAGTCTTCAAAAAACATTTTGTTCTTTCATTCTTATTCCTCATACTTTGGTGCATCACAATCACAAACAGGACAACAACCCATGGAATTTTTAATTAGGCTTTTGTTTTTTTGGGTTGTTGTCCTCATTGGGGCTTACTCTTAATTGCTAGGAGCAGCACACATATATTGAGAGTGCACTCTAGTGATCAATTGCCCAGAATGGGGCTCCTTAAGGGTGTGGGAGTTGGGGCCAGTCTTCTGGATAAATTGAACTGGGCCATGCCAAAGGGAGGCAAATTTGAATTTGCAACTGTACCCTATATTGCTTAAGAAGTAGACTGAGTCTCCTACCAGGTAAGTGGGTAGATCAAGGCGTTTGGATGCAGCTTGTTCTAGGTCCTGCAACTTATGGTTTAAGTTTACAGTGTAGGATTCTGATTGTAAGTGAATAAGGGTTTGAACAAGCTTGTTGGGAGTATGCCTCTGGGGACACAGCCAGACTAGGCTTTACCAAGGAATATAGTAAAGGGGGAAGTCCTGGTTGCCAGCCATAGAGAGATTAAAAGGGTGGCTTTCCAGTGGCACAATGGTATCCAATGTTGTATGCAAAGGTGGCTTCAGGCAGAATGTATCCCATTCAGACTCATGTTGATGACTGAGCTTTCAAAGTATCTGGACCAAGCTTCCATTAGTGTGCTCTACCGTGCCATTTGTCTGTGTATGATAAGGGGTGGATAGCGTCTCACAGATTCTAATCAGTTGGTTGAGGGGGGGATGATGTGACTGGTGAAATTGGTTCAATTGTCTGTCAGCAGAATCTGGGAGGCAACCATGTTTGTATATGATGTTCTCCAGGATTAACATGGCTTTCACCAGTTCAGATTAGTTGGGAATTGCCTTGTCCTTTACCCATTTAGTCAGATGATCAACAGTCACAATGATTAAAATTTTGTGACTGTTGGTAGCTGGCAAGGGGCCCACTACGTCAATGGCTACTGTGTGGAAAGCAAAATCAGGGTGTACAAGTCTGTGTTGAAACTTGCCAACCTTAGGTCTCTCAATGTTACAGTCATGACAGGTGGCTATTGTCTGTACTACATCAGTTTGCATTTCTTCCCAAAAGAAGTGCTATTGTAGCAGGGCTAACGTCTTCTGTATACCACCATGATCATTAGTCTTGTGAGCGGCCACCACCAAGTCCATATGTAGAGAGGGGTGTATGTAAGGTAGTCAAGAGTCTCTACAAAGCTTATGGAGTTTTTCCTTAGAGACCTTAGTGTTAACGGCTAGCTTCTTGAGAGCTTTCTATATCTCTACCAGCTCCTTCCCCCACAAAGAAGGATCCTCCATAAGCTTTTCATAGAAAATGTCAGCCATGGGGGATACTAAGGCAACAGTGGAAAGGCAGAAGAGACAGTCAGCATTATGGTGGACTGCTCTAGCTTGATGAATGATTTAGTAGTCATAAGCCTGAAGTTTAATAGCCCAAAGCGCCAGACGTCCCTCGGGGTCCTTGAGGGTCTTCAGCCATTGCAATGAGGCATGGTCTGTTACAACTGTGAAATTTACCCCATGGAGGTAGACTCTGAATTGTTGATAAGTGTCGTGAATACTGCTATTCACCATGTTTTGATTTTGCCTTTGGTGGGCCATTTTGAAGACAAATCTCTTGCTTTTTCTTTTGCCTCTCAAAATGAGTTGATGACTGAATCAGGAAATACAATTGTTTGGTTTCTTGACTCTGCGCAACTCACTTGCCCCACTAATGCTGGTGGCAAGTGATCCTACTGTCCTGGTAGTGTTTTGTGGTATTCCTAACCACTATATATTCCATTTTACATTCACCAATAAAAATTAAGTTCTATTCACATTTTTGTCTTTGTGTCTTCCAGTACTTCCACGCCTCTCTCTAGCCACAACTAGTAGAGATTATTCTTCCAGGGCCGCAAGGTAATTGCATAGCCTTTCCTGTCATCTAACCAAGACTTAGTACAAATCCAATCCTAAGGTCAGGATTTCCCATTGTGTGTCTGTGCCGCGCCTCAGAACACAACAAAAATGGTGCTCACTACAGGGGCTGTAAGCCCCTTGGTTATCCCTTTTGCATCCACATTTTCAGATCCTTTGCCTCCGCCTATACAAGAGCCAACTTCACCTGAAATTACTAGTCCTCCTATTGAGGAAGATATTGCCAACCTGCCTATTACCCCTACTGTACTGAACCTCAGGAATGGTCCCCGCCTAGTTGCTTACCCCATGTGTTCCCCTGACTTGGAACAAGTCATGGCAGTAGCCCTTGGGATATCCTGTGAAGGAGCCATCCCTTGTCTTCAGCTGCAGTTCAGTCAAGTAAAATACTATGAATTGATTGTGGCTCCTCAAGTTCCACAACATCTCCTCTCAGCAGCTGGCTCCACTGAACACTTACTATTGTCCTTTGTGCAGCCTGCCTTGGCCCACCATCAAATGGTATTGGGGCTCCACGTTCAAGAAATCTTGTCTCTACAAGCAGTGGTTACTTATCACTGGGACCAGTTTGCTGCTTACTAACAGTGGATCCATTCCCTGTTTTCCTTGGTATTTGAAAATCAACAAGACTCTGTTACCTCCCAGACCTGTCTGGTTAACTCTGTCAAACGTGTGCGCCAGCCCATCCCTGAGTACATGAGAGAGCGTCTACATGAGTTTTACCAGCTAGAACAACCCTGGCAAACTCAAGTAGATTCCACCTTGAACGCTTATCTCTCCAACTTCAAGAAACTTATGCAGCAGCTCAATGCATTCAGCACTTATTCTTTTGAGCAACTACAGCAGGTAGCAGACTTTGCTGCTAACAGCCTTAATGAACTCAGTACAGTATTTGAGCAAGAGAGAGCTGCCACCGCTGCTGCTACAGCCAAACTCCAGAGTCAAGTGAATGAATTATCTACACCCAAGACAGATGTTCCACCCTCTCCCCTTCTGATGACTTAGTGGATTGAGAGCAGAGAATATGGGACGCTATTTGAGAGCTACATACAACTACTTGCAGTCAAGGACGTCCTACCAAAACCCCTCAACCTGACCCTCAGGTGCTTGAGTTGACTGCTCAAGTTGCTGAGCTACAGCAAGAGCTTGCTGCCCTACGCAAGATGATGGCAACTGCTGCTAGTCTAGTTGGGGCTGTCAACAGGGATGGTTGTTGCCCTGGCTTACCAGGAGCCCCTCAAACCCAATGCACTAGGGAACTAATTGCCCTAGCTAATGAGGTGGATCATTTGAAGCAGGACCATACTAGCTGGATAGAGATGTACAAGAGATGAGTGAATTGATTGACTCTGTGAACAACAGGTTTGCCCCTTGCCTATTGGTGGGGCCATCCCTTACTTCTCAACTGACTGAGCTCTCCACAGTAGTGACCACACATGGTCAGCACCTGGATGTTACTGTGCAACAGACCACCCTGGCCAATAATATGGATGCCCGCACTTCTGAGACTTTGACTACTCTTGAAGAGAGTGTTTGTCAGCTGTAGGCTAGACATCCCCCCCCAAATCTGAAGCGGAATTCTCCCCACGCATAAATGTACTCAATAGCAACAATGGTGGCCCAACTCCCAAAGTACACTTTAACCCTACCTTTAAGAAAGTCTTTGACCCTAAGACATCTACCATTGCAGCATTCCTGACTATCTACAAGACAGCTATGCAAAGAGCCTCTGATGAGGTTAAGAAGGAGCACATTCTAATCTGCCTGCACCCAACCTGTCAGAAGGTGGTAGTGTCAGAACTGCCCTCCATTGAGACTTGAAAAGATGATGAAACAGCTTCTGATCAATGAGTTTGGTGGCAACTTTAGTTTGGAAGTGAAAAAGAATGCTTTAATGCACATTGCCTTCAAACCCAAGGAGACTCTGGCTGGATTTTCAGACAGATTCTACATGGAAGAACAGCCATTAATAACTAGCAGGCAGCTGACAGCGCATGAAGCTTAAATGGCTTGCTCCCAAGCCCTCAAAGTTAATCAGCTTCTGTGTTTCCACTTTAAGGCTCACAAGGCCATTCTTTTCTCTATTAAGAGCATAAAGACACTGTTTCAGGATATGAACTTTACCCATTCTGGGGCAGTTGTGCAAGAGAATTGAGCTGCCTCTAATGCTGGTTCTTCTTCCTGTGGTCCTTGCATCTTTACCATAAACTTGAAAAATCCTCCTTGAAGCCAAGTTTGCCACAACTGTGGTCAGATAGGTCCATTCTTGAGTCTGCACTAACCCACAGGTTAAAGGAGCTGATCTGAAAGATCAGGCGGGAAAAGAGCAGTCAACCTAGAGGCAGAGACGCTCTTGGTTAACAATTCTTCACAGTCTCTTTCAATCCCTCCCTCTATATCTGAATCCAAACCTGCTGATAATGAGGCTCCTCCTATCCTCCTATTATTCCACAATATTTCTGATGACTCTGACATGGATGATTCTGATATAGAAGATCCCAACACCTATGGGTATTCTGTTCTGGCTGTTCCTGAAACCATTACAGTCCCCTATAAATTGCGCTCAGAAAAGACTACAACTACTGCTAAGCCTTTGCCTGAAGCCAAAGAAGTTGTCTCTTGCCCTTACCTCACTCAAGCTAAGAGGTCCCCTGTGCTAGTGAGGTTGTCAGAAGAAGCTGCCAAGGTTGCTGACGCTGTCTTCAAGAATGTATCTGTTTTTCTCCCTCTCCAAACTGTTTATAAGGAGTTTCCAGAGGTTAAGTGCATGATTGAGAAGTAAGATAAGGAACTAGCAGGGGCTCAAGATATCTTGGCTGTCCTTCCACCCTTTGGTCACACTACCACTTGAGTAGAGATATCCATTCAAAAAGTGAAGATCAAGGCCATCTTAGACACTGGCTTGCCAGTCAATAAAGTCTCCTCCAAGCTTGTGAAGAAACTCAAACTTGCCCCTGACCTTAACTATCACCAGTTGTATGGCACAGATAGACTTTCTATGACCTGCACCATAGGGGCGTACTCTGCTCTACCCATGCAGTTTGGCAAGCTTCCTCTATCTGCACTAGCAGTTGTCTTGGAAAACAAAGGTTACAGTCTCTTAGTTGGCACTCAGTTCCTTAGGGAATACAATGAGATAATCAACTTAAAAGATGATTACCTCTCTATTCTGGGTTATGAAGTCCCTCTGATCTTTGAAGAGCCAGTTAAAGTTCCTGGGAAACACCTCAAGACATGTGCCTTGAAATATCTCACTGGGGTTTTCAACCTCAAATATTGCACCCACTTTTCAAACATGAAATGTCCACCCAGGGCTTGTCCTGCGTCTGAGGTGATCCCACTCCTAGCCACGTCCGCTGTCACCATCCCCCCTGGCTCTCAGGCCATTTTAGACTCCCAGATATCATATGAACTACCTGAACAAACCTTCTTGGAGTTGTACTCTCCCCCCTCATTAGGGTGCAACAAACCTTATCTCTGTCCTGGAATCCTAGATGTCTCCCATAAGGACCCTGTTCAATTGCTGGTAGCCAATTTAACTGCTCTCCCCATACATGTGCCTAGAGGCCAGGTTGTTGGCTATGGCAAGTTGATGAATGCTCCTGAAAAAATATTGCTACATCAATTTGGTACTTTCCAGGATTTTAACTTACCTGAAGAAAAAACCCAGGTCCTATCTGTTTACTGCACAGGACTTTCCATAACTGTCCCTGGTCTAACATAAAGAGGCGCTTGACTTGCTAGATCAATTTTACAACATCTTTGCTAAGGACAGTACCAACTATGGGTTAGCCAAAGGTGTTATCCATCAAATTGACACTGGCAACGCCCCCCCTTTTGTGCTAAACCCTACCGCCGCAGTCAAGTAGAGGATGCTCAGGTGTCTAAAGAGCTCAAACAACTTCTAGACGCTGGACTGCTTGCTCCTCCCCAAAGTCCTTGGGCATCCCCATTACTCATCTTAAAGAAGAAAGATGGAGTTCATCATATTGTGATGGACTACCGCCAATTGAACTCCTTAACCAAGAAGGACTCGTACCCCTTGCCACATATTGATGATGCTCTCCAACGTCTTGGAGGCTCTAAGTTTTTCTCTGCCATGGATCTGGCGTCTGAATACTGGAAAGTTGACCTATAACCCAAGGATTGTCAGAAAGCTGCACTCATCACATCAGAAGGATTGTTTGAGCCTACCTGCATGCTGCAAGGGCTCTGTAATGCCCCGGCCACCTTCCAAAGGGCCATGGACTCCATCCTGTGCGGCTTGAAGCTGTCATGTGTCCTAGTATATTTAGACAATATAACAGTTTTCAGCGCAACCTTCACCAATCACCTAACTCATCTCAAAGAGGTGTTCATAAAGATTTGAGAAGCTGGCCTCAAGCTAAAACCTTCCAAGTGCGCTTTCTTCAAAGAGTGTCTTGAATTCTTGGGCCATGAAGTAACCCAGACAGGGATTCTCCCAATGACTAAGAAGGTTGAAGCTATCAAAAAAATGTTTCACCTCACTAACCTGCAAGAGGTACAAGTCTTTCTAGGGATGATGGGCTATTATAGACAGTTTATCCCTGACTTTGCTGATACTAGTGAACCTCTAGTCCAGTTGTTACGTAATGTTTCTTTTGAATGGACCGCCAGTCAGCAGCAAGCATTTTAACCCTTAAGCAAAAACTCAAAGAGGCGCCAATCCTAGTGTATTTTGACTATGATAAGGAGTTCATCCTATACACTGATGCTAGCAATCTTGCTATTGGGTCTATTCTGGCCCAATTAGAAAATGAGGGTGTAGACCATCCTGTGGCTTACACTTCCTGTGTGCTAAACAAACATGAGAAGAATTATAGTGTCACAGATAAGGAGTGTCTTGCCTTGTTGCATGCAGTTAAGAAGTTTGGCCACTATGTATATGGTACCCATTTCATGGTTGTCACTGACCACGCTTCACTTAAGTGGTTACAACAACTTTAGGAGCCTGAAGGGCGCCTATCTAGATGGGCTCTACGTCTGCAAGGATACAACTTCACTGTGCTCTATTTCCCTGGGATTCAACATCAGAACACTGATGGACTGTCCAGAATGCCCATTCTTGCTTTGCATCCTGCAGAGGCTGACCAGTTGTACAAACTAATTGGATACCCTTCTTCTTGGGAAAGCAAGACAGAAGAGGTCCAACTGGCCTTGTACAAGCTATCCAAAGATACCCTCATATGCAACAATCAGCTCTTCAAGAAGGTAAGAGACCAGTATCTGCCTTATAAGCGGCCCAGTCTTTGCCTCTCGTTGGTGTTGCAAGCTCATAAAGAGACTGGGCATGGGGGTATTGCTAAGACCTTTGACTGGCTTCAGAAGAACTACTTCTGGGAAAACCTTTGCCTGCTGATCCCAGACATCATAGCTAGTTGCCACAACTTCCAGCTGCAGAGGCCTTGAGCTGCTGCCCACAAATTCAAATTAGTTCCCCCTCAACATGATTTCATACTGTCAGCATTGACGCGGTAGGTCCTCTCCCCCACTCATGTTCTGGTTGTTGTTTTATTATGATTGCTGTTGATCACTTCAGAAAGTGATTAGAGGCTCGCCCTACAAAGGACATCACAGATAAGACAATTACTGCCTTCCTGTTATAGAATGTTTTCTACCTCCATGGCTGTCCTCAAGTGTTGCTCTCAGATAATGGGACTAACTTTAATACTAAGTTGGTAACCTCTGTTGTCAAAGCTTTGGGGTCACACCAGTATTCTCTGCCCCCTACAATTCTTCTACCAATGGGGCAGTCAAGCGTGCAAATTCAACACTGGTCTCTGTCATGAGGAAACTCACATACTCTGACGCTTCCAACTGGGACCTATATTTACCTGCTGCTCTCTTTGTGTACCGCCTTAGCAAACATTGTGTCACTGGATACTCCCCTTTTGCTATGTTTTATGGGCAAGAGGCTACTACCTCATTGCTCTTGGGGCCCCCTGCTTTCCTCTGATAAGGCTATTAATCCTGACAACCACATCAAGGATCTAGTCAACCGCATAATTGATATACAGGCCACTGCCTACACTTCTGCATACAAGATTAAGATGCTTGAGCTTTCTCCCAATAATGCTGGACACTCCCCCTTACCTGAATTTGATGTTGGTGACCATGTACTTTACTACCAACACATATTATGTGGGCGTGCACATAAGTTGGACTCTTTGTGGATTGGCCCTTTAGAAGTGACCTTTAACTGAGGGTCCAAATACACTGTAAAGCTCCTCTCCAGTGGCCGTCCTTTTGCTCAAGTGCATGCCAAGTTCCTCCGCAAGTACCACCTCCCCTAAGGCCAATCTAGGGGAGGGCAATATTTTGAATACCGCTATTCACCATATTTTAATTTTGCCTTTGGTGGGCCATTTTGAAGACAAATCTCTTGCTTTTTCTTTTGCCTCTCAAAATGAGTTGATGACTGAATCAGGAAATACAATTTTTTGGTTTCTTGACTCTGCGCAACTCACTTGCCCCACTCATGCTTTTGGCAAGTGATCCTACTGCCTTAGTAGTGTTTTGTGGTATTCCTAACCACTATATATTCCATTTCATATTCACCAATAAAAATTAAGTTCTATTCACATTTTTATCTTTGTGTCTTCCAGTACTTCCGCGCCTCTCTCTAGCCACAACTAGTAGAGATTATTCTTCCAGGGCCGCAAGGTAATTGCATAGCCTTTCCTGTCATCTAACTGGGACTTAGTATAAATCAATCCTAAGGTCAGGATTTCCCGTTGTGTGTCTGTGCTGCGCCTCACAACACAACAATAGGAGTATATTAC
>QTSX02007596.1:0-14994 GCA_014839935.2 Entomophthora muscae | reverse complement strand
AATCATTGAAAAGACCTCTCCAGATGTTAACACAATCAAGGATCTGGCCAGCCAGAAACTCATTAAAAGAGTCCATGCCAGATTCCTCAATCCATATTTCACTAATATTACAAATATTGGCTCACAATAAAGCTTACTAAAAGTAAAATCTAAAATTTGAAATAGGATGAGCTTTATTGCAAAAAACTAAGGGATTGACTTCCTGATATTCAGGGTCCCTCCATACTCTTCAGGATCAATCCCACTTTGACGCTATCTGCCAGGAACGCCACACAGCCTGTTGAAGGCTCCACAAAGACACAAACAGGAACCTTCTCCCTCCACAAACATATAGGTTGCCACATGCAACCACAGACGCCCTCTGCCTGAGGCAGCTGGGAATACCACACAAAGGGATTGAGTGGCACCACATGCACAATATCTGCTTGCCAGAGACCAGCGTCCAGAGGAAAGAAACAGGCCAGGACAGGGCAGTCCACCATGAAATCCGAGATATACCAATAGACACGGGAAAGAGGCGCCTACAACCCCCCAGCTTGTTCCAAATCTTCTCCCAGTGGGCCGCCATATTGTCAGCATTGGCCATTGGCAAGCCAAGATCAGGGGTTGACATTATGTCCCCACATATTGCTATCCCCAAATGACCTTCTGCCAGTCCCCACCGTTGATGGCTTCCCAAATGCTTTGGGTCACCTGACAGATCCGGCTATTACAGGCATCTGAATTCTCCATCCTCAAGGAATGATACAGCAGAGAAAAGTCAGCCAAAGGGCTGAACCAGGTTGAGAAACCCTGCCAGCCCCTGATCAGAAGGTACCCCTGAACGGCCTATTCCACGCCCTCCTTGTCACCTGTTGACATCAGCAGCTCAGCCAGCCCATTGCCAAGTTGTCCCACCAGCTCTTTGTCTTCTACCGCATGGAAGCCTTCCCAGAATTGGTAATTCTCCATTTTAGATTGATCCACAGACGTCAGGCCATTACCATATACATGAACTGTGGCGGAATTATGTCTATCCCCTAGTATAATTGAGGGAATGGAAAAACCCTCATCACCTATGCCAAACAATGAGGAAGACTCCCGTTCCAATTGGAAGCCTGTTTGGGTTGAAGTGAAAAAGCACCAGAAGGTGGATCAATCACCAGGGGTCAAGGCCAGGTCCAGGCGTCCCCCTGCTGAACTTTAGCCAACACGCTTCTCCCTTTCTGCAGGTTGGCGCTCTTCTGTCTCTCCCTCCACTGGAATCTCCTCACTGTCCTCCTTGTTATGGTCCCCTTCATTTAAGGAACAGGAATAGATCAAACTCTCCAGTCCTGACCTCAAAGAACTTGTCTCCGCCTGACAAAGCCCACATAGCAACGCCACCTTGGCCTCTTTGGAAAGCCCACAAAAATGACAACAGTCTTCTTCTGACATCTGCACCACCATCTGGCGGGCATCAGTCTTGTTGGATATACCAGATTAATTAGAAGTATTGCTCATATTCCAGTGCTAGAGATATTCACCAAAACTATATAGCTAAGTCAAAAGAGTGGGGAAATGTCAGGAAATCCTGATCTATCAGGGTTGACTGATCCATATTCTCATCACTAAAGCTATTGGCTAACAATAGACGGGCCATAGCCAGGTTGAGACTTCTATTCCGGAACACAGAAAAACTATATCAAGACTGTTATAGTTTGAATCCAGAAGATACCTGAGACATTCCTGGTCTCAGGTCACGGGAGCAATCAGAAGCTTCTATAATTAGATGCTAGGCATTCTGGATCCCAAAAAGACGCAAACCCGTCCTACGGAATAAAGGTGGGAAAACACAAACATCCTGTTTTCACCAAGAAATGAGACAGAAGACCACCCAGGCAAATTTCTGCACATTAGACCAAACATAAGATTGGGCCCGGGCTATGGATGTCAACTTAGTTGACCGTAACTGATTCAAAGGAATATCTAGGCTGAAGAGGAGAAATCAGCAGCTTAGAATATTCGCCTCATTCTAAAACCTTATTCGGGTTTAGAATCCAACTCTGAAATTGAAAACTAGTAACCTTGGGATGATAGGCTAGCTAGCATTAGAAGTTGTCCACAGCTAGACGCCAGTCTGGCTGCTAGCTACACACTATAAAAAGTCCTTCCAAGGTCACTTGGAAGGCAGGAACAAAAACTAGAAAACATCAACAATATTACTAAGCTGAATATTATTAGTGTCAAGTACAATAAGTGTATTATTGTTACTTCATATCCTGCCAAACCACCAAAGACAGTGTCACGTTCAAAGACCACATGACTCTCACTTATCACCTGGAGCAAACATACAACAGAACATAGCCTGTTGCAGCACCCATTCACACCAATTGGAGAAACACATCTGTTCTCATACATATCTCCTCATCCCAAAATGCATAATACAACTTTAATAAAAGCTACATCTCTTCTTCAAGAACCAAAAATCTTGACACCATTAAAAACTGCATTTAGATTCAAAAAATGAATGTATATTTAATATACACTTTAATTTGAATTTCAAATGCAAAAATTAAAGCACAACCAAAAGTGGCAGAACTATATAACTTATAATTTAAATCAATCAAACATGGGTTTTAATGACAACAACAATGAGGACATTAATAATATAAAATATAATCAATTAATGAATCCAAAAATACTACATTGTTTAAATAAGCCAATCAAATTTTGGGAAAGCCACAATTGACTCCTGCACCTCCTGCATCCCTAAATACATGATCAGATTCACACAGATCACCCAAGCCAAAGAGCAAATCATCAGTGAAAATCCCCCCAACACAAGGCAACCAGACCAGCACAACCTGAAAGCAATCCAACCCTTACTTCTTCCTGCTCTGCAGACTCATCCCCTGCTGCAGTCTTGCAAGGCAATACTTTCCAAACTACTCTTGCAGGATTACCTGTTAACCACTCTGTTTATCCCCACATTTCACTCAAAGTATTTAGATGAGCTTCCCCCTGAAAAATTTGCTCCAAACCTTTGTTCCTATCTGGAATCCAATAAATCTATATTTTTCAACTTCTAAAATTGATTAGTAGATAAATTAAGTTCCCTCTACAACAACATGATGACTCATTCTCCTGTTGTGGGCTTTCCTGTGTTAATTAATAGCGGCCAGAATAAATGTGAACTTTAAACCTGAACAACTCCATGATAAAACTGAAGAATCTGTTTGTTATTGTTTTGTCCACACTGCCGTCATACCCCTATGTTAAACCTCTTGAGTCCCTCAATTATACATCAAAGGCCCCTTGATTGGGTATTGGGATACACCAGGGTCTACTACTTGCCAAACCTTTGCTCCCTTTCTGGGAAGATTTTGCTTACTTGGTCACCTTTTACATATGCTAATGATAGGAATTCCAGTAGGGGCCCACTCTTGTTGAAATTTAACTTGGGGACTCTTCTCCATTCAATTGGAGAAAGGATCACTAGTAGATCTTGTTCTGACGCAGGTCCATTCAGGAATCAGTATTGGGCGACTGGCCTGTTGGTTTCAGGGATCATTCAGGCTGGGGTTTTTGTGGTTAAAGCCCACCGCAAGAGAGAGCTAGCAGATAGGATGAGACTTCCCCGCCCCAGGACTACAGGCCAGCAGCCTTGATTATTTGTGTCCATCACCCAGTGAGGTGTAAAGCACACAATCAGCAGCTTTTTTGTGGTCAGTTGGGAGTTGGGTGAGGAAGCAGGCATAGGCTTGGGGTCACAGTCAGTTTCATACAGAGCTTGTAAGAAGGCAGGTATTTGAATTTTACTCTAAAAAACTTGGTTGTTGAGAATATCCAGGGACTTGACGGTTGTATCTAACTGTGGATTGTATGCAGGCCAAAGGATCTGGATTCAAGAGGACTTTTCCGGGATGCTTAGTCCTTATATTCCAGGGCTTCAGCGGGTACTATGTGAAGTGAACGGGGCCAAAGGAAACACCTGGAGGACGAAATCTGCAGGCAGAGGGACAGGAGGGGCACAGAGGGTCTTGTACTAATTTGATAAATGGAAAAGGCAAAATAAGGCAAATAGTTGTTGTAAGCCAAAATAACCCCATAACCTTTATTCAAAAATGGTAATAGTTTGGAGTGCAGGTCCTTTGGTCTCTATAGCACCCCACTTCCCGACTTAATGCTTTTCCATGGGGATTACTTCAGGGCATTGGGAAAGGCGGGGCTGGGGGTTCCTGGTGCTTTGGTTCAAAGGCAGCAAAATGGAACCCAGGCCAGGGTTCTTTCATTGGTCAGAGATCTCAAATTGG
Organism: Entomophthora muscae; assembly: GCA_014839935.2. Classification (NCBI taxonomy): domain Eukaryota; kingdom Fungi; phylum Entomophthoromycota; class Entomophthoromycetes; order Entomophthorales; family Entomophthoraceae; genus Entomophthora; species Entomophthora muscae. The sequence goes on along the minus strand of QTSX02007596.1, from coordinate 10,720 downwards.
CTACTTGATTATCTTGCTCTAGAGTTGTGATCGTGGGGTTGGGCCACAGGACCGCATGCTTTCTCAGGTGGCCACATCCTGATTGACCACCAAGGTGATCTTCAAGTTCGCGAAATTAATGGTTGAAGTTTTGTTGCCTCCATTGACACCCTGGTCTCCTCCATTTGGCACACTATTTTTTTTGGTTTGGCTTGCTTTACCATTTAGACCATCCATTCTTGGCTTCAATTTGTGAGAGCTTGGCCTCAGGAAAACACAGGCAGGTAGCCCACAGGGATTCAGGGTCAGGGTTTGAATCTCAACCTTGGAACCAGGTTTCAAGAGTAAAAAAGGATTGTCAATCCTGATACCCAGGGAAATACAGCTTTGCAGTTCTTAGGTTCAGTTCATGAAGTCACAGCCTCTATATTGTCAGGTGCCATAGTGAATCCTCCTTTTAGCATGTTGTACCCCAAGCACTCTCTTCTTCTTGAAAGAACTCACATTTTTGGAGTTCCAGTGAATAGTATGTATTCTTGAAGCATTTTAGGACAGCTTGAAGATGTTTTGCATGTTCTTCAGGGGTGTAGCTATAGATGAGGATGTCATCTAAGTAGGCTACACAACATTGATCCTTGAGCCCTTCTAAGACCATGTCTACCATATTTTGAAAGGTGCTGGGTGTGTTGCACAAACCAAACAGCATAACCAGGTATTTTAAAGTCCTTGCCTAGTCTTGAAGATGGTCTTCCATTCATTGCCAGGCCTGATACAGCTCTGGTTGAGAGAAGCGTCCCTGGATCAACATTTGAGGAAGATGTTGGCTCCTGAAAGCTGGTCTGAGATATCTTTGGCATTGGATACAGGGTATCTTTTTTTACAGTGATGATGTTTGGGTCCTGGTAATTAACACAAGGATGTAGGTTGCTGCCCTTCTTTTTAACAATATAAAAGAGGATGCACAAGGAGATTTGGAGACGTATATATCCCTTCTTCAACATCTTGTCCAAGTACTCTCTTAAAGCGGCTTTTTCTTCATGTTACAACTGTAGAAATGTCCATGCTTGAGTTAGATTTCTAGGAGGGAGATCAAAGGCCTGATCAAACTGACTGTATTAGGCAAGGCAGAGGCTTCTTCTTCTGAGAAGACAGACTACCAAGGCTTCAAAAGTTTTGGGATCTCATCTTTGCAAGATTCCATGGTGATTTTATTTAGTTCTAGAGTTTGCTGAGGCTCAGGCATGGGACCTCCACGTTCAGCTCTCATTATTAACAGCCACCTAATGATTCTTATAGTCTAAGTCTATCTGGTGGTCAAACCACCATTTTGAAGCCTATCAATACAGGTTTTTTGGTAGCTTCTCCATGATGTAGAATCTTGTAGTCAAGAGTTTCTTATTTAACTTCAGAGAGACAGAATCTTTGCATTCACTGTGAAGGTCTGTTGTATTGTTGCCCAATGTTACCAGTCAGGAGTTTTCTTGGACTGGTACACCCAGTTTCTTGGCTAGGCTACATACCATGTATTTGAGGATTGCCCCACTGTCTAATAGGGCTGAATGTTCACCTCCAAGGTCATGATAACATAAAATAGTGTCAATGATAGAATATGTGGACTTGTGGCTTCTCTATATGGTATATTAATCACAATATTCTACAATAAACTACCTTGCTTATTCTATTCATTCTCATCCTTTCTATTGGACTATTGTCTTCCCCAATCAAATGCTGAACTCTAATTGGTTCAGTTGTAACACTCTGAACTAATTTGAGGGATCTAACTCACACAGTTGATGAGAAATTTGTGCTAGCATATACCTTAAAAGCTCCTGTGCAGCCCAAATGATTCATGTACTTATTGTCAAGAAAACTCTGATTAAATTAGACTGCCTGTTGGCCCAGTTCAGAGGCCAATTAAAGAGTGCTTTTGTAGCCAATAAGAACAGGTGAATCCTCACTTCACGCAATGATTCTGGATTTACTGTCCAAGTCTCTCTCCACCCAATCAGATCTGCTCACCCAGACTCTTGAAAACCCCTCCAAACCAATGGTTTTAAACCTTGAAAATATTTTCTTCAGCCAATCAGACTCCCTGCCTGACTTGGATTCAAGGATAGGCTTTGTTAATAAAGCAACCCCTTAAAAGGCAGCAAGATTCTCTGCCTCCCTTGCTTGTCTATTCTTCAAATTAAGAGTGTAGTGTTGAACTTTGGTTTAAAGCCTTCCGCTGAATCTCTTTGGTTTTAAAATATATACTGTTGGAACCCCTTGAAAGATTTGGTCTGCAACTTGCTTTGGCCTCTTCTAGCTTTTTAAGGTTAGTTGCTCCCAGTTGTTTTGATCAGTTCATCTTTGAACCTGGCTTTTGGGAGCTGCTTTAAGCTAGAAAACTTATTTCAAAAGCTCAACCCGAACTCGCCCTACCCTAAATTTATATTGTTTTGGGGTTGATTCTCACTTCTGGCCTGGCGCTGCTTCAACTAAGAGCCTGACCGTGCTCTCACAACCTATCCAGCCTTAAAGCAGCTAACTTTTGTTTCACAGGCCTAATTTGTTTGCCTCTGGCCTTAAGAAGTGCCTCCCAGGGCCAGAATTTCTCCTCAGATTTAAAAATAAGGGTGCTTATTCTCACTAGCTTCAGTCTTTTCTTTGATCCTGCCATGTTCCTTCTGTGGTCAACAAGCTCTGCCCTGTGGAATCAAGATGTCCTCTTCTCTCACTTATTTAAGATTAAGTCCTCATCTCCAGCTTCTCTCTCTTAACAAAGTACCTTTTCAAGCATACAGTGATGTGATATTTGGTGGGCATTTTGTAAAAAGCTTGGCTTCTGATAAGTTGCTTCTCCTGGTTGGGAACGGCCCTTTCACTGCTCTTCAAAAAGTTGTATTATTGGACCAAGAAGTCACCTAAGAGCACTCTTCCTACACTAAAGTGTTTCATCCCTTGATGAATTTCTCTCATGTTGAGTCTATCAGTTTTTGATGGGATTGGTCCTTACGGGACTTAATGTTTGCTTCCCCCTCTCAAAAGATTTCTTGCTAGGAGCCCCCTTAAAGCAGTTGCTCCTGTTGTGCACTAGATAACATCTTAGTGTTTTATTTCACAAATGGGGTCAGGCTTTGCTAGCCTAGCCTTTCTCTATCACAGAAGACTTGAGATAAATCCTTAATATTTTTGTAATTTAGCACAAATGGCATATTTTCTTTGTCTCCAGAAGAGGTGTTTGATATCAGCCATAATATCGCTAGCCTTGATAATAAAAAGTCATAATTCAGCAAAGAGATATTATTATCTCATTAACTGTTCAGCAGCTAAAGCAACATGAAGCATTGGCTTAAGAGGACTTACTCATTGAACTCCTCAATAAAGAGGACCCCCTGGGGACCAAGGGGGAAGGCGTTGCAACAACCAAACCTCTCACTGTTTAGCTAAGAAACAACTTGACCTGTCATCTAATTAGGAAGCAACAATGGTATTCATTTACCAATGGCAGCATCTATTCCTACCTTAATATTCTCACTCAGGTTGTCTGAATAGGAACAGTTCTCACACATGCAGCTCAAATCTATCTTCAGGGCAACCCATAATACCTTGCTACAAAAGTATAAAACCCTTTTCTTCTTTAATAAACATATAATTCCTCACTTTTTCTCCTCGGTTTTTATAACTGTTACCTGTAGCACAGTTATGATGCTACTAATATTTAAACTATGTTATTTAAATCTTTATAAATTAATACCTCTACCTGAAAATCTCTACTAGATAGAACCTTTGCAATCACACCCTCAAAATGAAAGTAAAACAGGAACCAATTTTTCACAGCTACAATAGGATTGTAGGACTAAAAGCCACTTCAAATGAGTGTGAGGAAAATAAGAGCCTTTGAAAGCAGGCCTGATCCACTAATTCTGAATCAGCTTTAGATAAGCAGGTTAGATGTTTTACCTACATTGCACAGCAACTGCATGTCAGTATATCTACAGAAGTGAAAATAGCTTAAACCCCAAAAAAGAAACTCGTTGGTTTGACTATTTTCTTCAGTTTCGAGCTAAAAACTTGTATTCTAATACTATAATAGCTTAACTAGTATATGATAATCAAAAACACAAAAGATCTTTAGATCACATGTAAGTCTAGATCACAAATCTGTGCTTCTGAGCTTTTCTGACACAGGCAATGTAACAATTTTTAAAAAATTTAGATTAAATTTCTTTTAAAATTTAGCCACACTATTTGAATAGCCCAGTAAAGAGATTGACAATGAAAGTCATAAAATTGAAGTTAATACCGTTACTGTTGAAAGCGCAACCTAAGAAAATAAAGCCATTGTAATACCAATGATAATCTTGACAGCCCCAATGACAGTATCATGGCCTATAGTCCAAGTAGCTTTTCAAGTTGAGACCTTGACTTAGCCATCAGATTTCTTCGTTGTATGTATAGCTGTGCACGGTACACTTCATTTGCTAGGCTTTCAGGAAGGCCAGCAATTTTGTTGTCGTGTTGATTTAGAACATCTCTAACAACATCGGAATATATGCCGCGAGCCTTTTTCAGGGGCATTGGGAATGGGGCTGGTTACACTGACATGGTCAAAAATAAATGCCCCAGCAGCATCTTCGGGGAAATCAAGAATAGACACGGCCCGGTCATCTAAAACTGAAGCTTCGTCAGGAATAGCAAGGGAGATGTTAAGGCTGTCGTTATCCAAAGCAGATACTTCATCGCCATATAAGGAGGCATCAGGAATAGAGTTTGCCAAGCTTTCATCTAAGACATCATCTTGAATTTTTAAGATTGGTTCTTTGTTTTGAGGGGTCCAAGGCTTTTTCATGGGGGAAATATCGGAATGAGAATTCCGCACGTCATTAGAGGCATTGCTGGGAAGGGCTGAAGTAGAAGATTGTATAATTGTACTTATCTATTGAATAAGTTTAGAAGTAAAAGAAAGAAAATTACGGCATAGCGTTTCTCAAGGGTTGATATCTCTTGGATCAATATATCTTCTTCAGCCTCTAAATCTCTATGGAAATAAGTAACGAGAAGCATTAAGGAATACCTTAAAACCTTCTCGGTTAACTCAACCCTTCGTTTAGTAGGGATACTACTTAATGTCTCTTCCAAACATTTTTTCTTTTCTGTTTCGGATTGAATTAAACTGTACAGGCTTTCCTTGATTTCGTCCTGGATAAGAAAAACGTCTTCAGGAAAGGACTCTGAATTCCGAAGAATACTTTCCAGTTTATCTGAAAGCTGTAGATGAGGTAGACCAAGTAGTTCATTGCAAAAGGAGGAGATATCCTCTTTCGAGAGGTGTTTTTCCTCCAGCCGAAATTTGTAATCATTCTCATAAACCCTTAGTTTTGATTTGGCAGTAGCTAAAGATTGCACAAGCTCGTCATTCTGGGCTTTGATTTTTTTTAATTCATCTTCTGCAGCTTTGATTGCAAGGTACTCCATGTCATTGTCATTTAGGCTAACATCAAACCCATTTAAACCTTTGGAGTTTAGAGCTTTAGGAATAGAATTCATAGGTGAAGTTTTTTCGATTTTTTTAAAACCAGTACTTTCTCTCACGTCAGGGATCCCCGAATGATAATTGGAATCCTGTTTTTTTGGTTTAACCAAACTAATTTCAGAAGCTAGATCTTGTGTATTACTTGGTAGAGTATTCTTTTCCTGGGTTTTTTCGGGTATAAAAGGGTTAGTGGATAGTATTTTCTTTGAAAATTTTCTTTTCGAAGCACCATTATTTTGTTTAGTTTTCCTAAATCATGAGAAAATACTGTCTCCTAAATACCTTTTAGGAGGCTCAGTAGAGGACTCCTCGGGAACCGTGTACCCCTTTGTCGGTGTTAAAAAGAAATCCAAAGATACTTTACCATTGAACTTGTTTACAAAGAAAGCCTCTTGGATTATGGGAAATTTTAAATATGGGCTTGCAAAGTCAAGTATACACCTTATCAGAATCTATGCTTTAAACACAAACTTTAAAAAGGATTTTAGTGGAATTAGTGATGCTTGTTACAATCGACACCTGGGAACCGCGCCACTCTTCTATTAGAAGATTCGGGCGGGCAATTCCTGGGGGATTTTTGCGGCACTCGGCGAAAAATCGCCACTGCTGTTTCAAACAGCTATGAGGGCCACACGGCTAAAATTAGCCTGTGTGGCACGAAGAAGCAACCAGAGAATTGCAAATGCCTTGCTACAAAAAAGCAGCCCTTCGGATTTATGAAGCTGTGCAGCTTTCAGGGGTTGGCTTTGGAGCAACAACCTTTATTTTTGATTTGATCTTTAGTAATCCCTACCCTTTTACTTTTCTGATGAATAATCATAATCTTTAAAAAACATTATATATAATTTAAAATTAGAATGCCAATTTGATAAAATAAATTTAAAACAGATAGGTTTTACCAGGTAGAGAGAGTTGTCTAAATCTTACAAGTTTTGTGAGTTTGATCACCAAGACAGAGACAGAGCTAGTTTTACTACTTTGTATGGTTTAAATAAGCTGATTTAAACTTGTTCTTTAATATATATACTTCTGTATCAATTAATACTTTTTTGTTATATTTTTTAGTTAAAGTAATAGATTTATTTTTTTGCATTTGCTAATTTCAAAATTCAAATTTTCTAAAATAACTATCAAAACAGAAACTTCATAGATGCAATCTTAATTCTTATATCTACATAATTTCATTCTCCAAGTTATCAGCTAGCATAGCTCTGGTTTCTTTGAGTTTCTTCAGGGTTAAAGTAAACATATGGTTCCAGTCATCCAAGTAGACCAACAGCACCATTGAATCTCACATTCTGATGCTGCATTTGTTGCTTGACGAGCAAGTATATCTCTTGCTATTTTACTTAAAATAGGTACTGCATAGAATTTTCCTATAAAATAGATATAAATAATGCTGAGTATATATTTCTGGTAAGTATAATAAGTAAAATAAAGGGGAAATTTAAGAATAGAATGATAATTTATTTGATATGAATATTGGGAATTATGTAGTATCTTGGTAAGCTACATACTGTCCATGTACGTCATGGTAATCATGGGGCTTGTCTGGGTAGTGTTCTAATTAGGATTTGAAATCTTTGAGTCCTGTATATGATAGGTGTCTGATAAGAGTGCGACCATTTAATTATCAGTCAGGGAATTACTTGGAAAATCAATTTCCTGAGAGAGAGTAATTGTAGATATTGCAACAATAACAAAAAAATAATAGTATAGTTACCTTTCAATAACTCAAATTATACATCATAGTAACATCACTATTTAAATATAGTGCTAGTTCACTTGCATTTTTTGGGTCTGGTTTTGTTTGAGTTGGAGAACAAATGCTTCACAACTGTTTTTGGGTACAATGCCAGTATTGTGCTATGTTTTGACCGCTGGTTGCACATGATACTCCATGTAGATTTTCTGGATTGCATTTTCAGCTAGGCCATATAGTTCAGGTACTCTTTCTTTGAAATAAAAGAGCTTATATGTGGGATCAAGTACTTGAATATTAGCAATAATAAATTAAATATTTATCTATTGTAACAAGTGTTGCAACATCTTCAATTACTCCCTCTCGGGGAATTAATGCTCTGAGTAGATCACCAAATGGCACACCGAATGGTTCACTGCCCAACCAGTAAACCGGTGGCACCATTATCAGTCAAGCCATCTATGGCGGGGATCAACCAATCCAGATCCTAAATGGAACGCAACTTGAATAAACCTTGTGACTCAAGAGGAACATTACTCAGATAAGCCCCATGACAACATGGACGACATGTGTCTTGTCATGATACTATATATACACCTATATTCATATTCAATAAAGTATCATTCTCTTTTAAATCTTCCCCTTTTCCGTTTATTATACTTCTTAGAAGTATAAACTTGACACAAGTAATATAACTGTGATGTAGCAGGTATAATACTTCTCCACTTTCTTATATGCTTCTTCTACTGGTGCACAAAGCTCATGCTCATGTGAGAGCCCTCAATCAGAGACTGAAGATGAGCTTTCACATCAAGCATACCTACTAGTGCTGAGGAAAGAGAGCATGACTTTGACAGGCATACTAAGAAAGTTTTCCTGTCAAATATGGCTAAAGTACTAGCCAAATTGTGGTAACTCTCCCATTAGAGAGTTTCATTCTCTTCTTCAGGGATCACATCCCATATAGCCTATAAAATAGCTTTTAGTACACATTTTCTTTTTGTTAAATAAACTCTTACCTGTTTGTTTTCAAGAGCCCATTTTATCATGTCATAAGTTAAGTTCATCTGGTTTTGATATCTAGCTTTGGATCAGACTCCTTTAGTTGATGTACTGCCTGACAAGAGTGAAGCTTTTGCAGCTGGCTTTCACTGCCCTTGATGTCAACAAGAAGCTTTCTTAGAAAGTTGATTAGGTTCTTGTTTGAGCAAGATACTTAACTGGGAGAAGAAGAGGTATCCAAAGTGTATGAGAATATACACTCAAGGTATTTCTGGATCATCTGTCACAAAAGCCTGGATTGAAGGCTTTTCTAAAATCTTCTTTCCCTTGATTCCTGTTATGAGTGCCTTTGCTGCAAAGTGAAAGACATGCACAAGACAACAGATGTGAAAATTGGACTTGGTTAAAAAAGATTATGTGGCAGCAGTTTCCTGTTAAAGGAGCTCAATAAACTTGACATTTGATTATGCATTGTAAGTATGATTGTTGAAATCTATGAGGTAAGAATAAGCTTTCACATAAAATTTCAGCTCAAATAGTATAACTTAAATAAAAGTTTGTTAAAACAGCATTTTAACCTATCCTAATATTTTACTCTGATACAGCTCTGCTGTATTTTGCCAGAATATTAGAGCTGGTATGTTTGTCAGAAAGCAGGACAAAAGCCAAGAGCATTCTTTTTAGTTGAAACTGAGAATTCATCCAGTGGACTGTGAATGCAATAAAAGGGTTCATAGTTAAAAAAGTCCAGATATCAGTTGTTAGAGCAAGCTTAGCATCAATCTTGCTAAAAAGTTCAATTTTCTTCATATTGCTTGGGTGTAGTCTCTAGGAATGTTAAAAAATATTTATGCCTGGAAAAGTGAGTCTTGGCCAACTTTTTGCCCAATTGGTTGCAGTGAGATACAAAGATATGACTCAGAACTGGATCATCAACAACAATAAAGGGTAAACTAGAAAAAATAATCAATGTCATGACTTGAACAATCAAATCAAACATGATATAATGGCACAAACTCCAATTGGTGCAAGCTCATCTTCTTGTGTTTGTTTTTAGACAAGTCACACTTAAGGAGCTTGGTGGCTTTGAGATGATGTTTTTTAACATAACTATACAAGGATTTGGTTGAACTCTTAGACATAAAATATATTCTAAAAATTATATTTTTATTATTATTTAAATGTACTCATATTTGGGAGCCTCAATAGGGAAAACTGGGTGACAAAGCTTACAGCAAGCCTTTTGGGTGTTTGCATTACCAATATACATTAGTTTACAAACCTGTTGAGATAAAAAATCTCAGTCTAAAACAAATACAACTCAGTCTAAAAGCAAAATCAAGGCAGGTCCAAATCTATTGTAATTTAAAATAAATTCCTTAATTTTTTGTTTTTTTGTACTGAGTTGTGTTTGTTTTTAGACTAAGATTTTTTGTTTACCTTGACAGGTTTGAAAACTACTGTACACTTTTTTCTGAAATGTTGAAAAACTCTCTAATATTTTTGCCTATTAATATTAGTTGAGAAATTAAGTATTGTAACCTGTACTGAAATTCAGAACCTAAAGGTAAAATGGGATTGTCAAATTCTTTTGAGTAAACTCACCAACTTACTGGAATATTTCTCATCCTTTTATATAAAAGCTAAGTTGTTCTGGGATGAAAATCACTCCATTAAGTTGGTGAGTTCATGCAAAAGAATTTGACAATCCCAAATTTTTATCTTTAGGTTCTGAATCTACAGTATCAATTTAACTCCCAGCTGTATCAGCTACTATATCATGTAAAATATAAGGAATTTTTGCCTCAGAATTTACATGTTATTGTACATTTGGACTAAAAAACATAATAAGCTATATGCATATTTGTTTGTTCAGAGAAAACAGCCCCTGTACGTGTGCAATGAGTATATCTGATACAAAAACTACACAGATGGTGACAGGATCCCAAGTTTTGGTGGGATCACTGTTTGACGGCAGGTGGAGGGACTGTTGGGCCAGAGGGTAGGGCCCATCATAAGATGGGAGCCAACTTGATAATGAAGGATAATGATTGACTGATCAAGGACCAAGGGCCAGAGTTGGGTACCATTGAATCCACCAAGCCTTTAAGGGTAATATAGAATACTTCAAACAGTTAGGTGAAAGCACATCAGTAATGGCAATAGTTTCTTGTGAGTGATTGGGCCGCAGGTCAGGGGGGGGTTATTGGTACAAGGAGGAACAGTAGATAATTGTATTTATCACAGAATAGCCTAAGCTTCACTTTTTACCACTTTTTTACAGTTAAATGTTTCACAAGGCTATGGTTCTTGCCAAAGTGTTGTCAATGAGTATATTCTACAGGTTAAACTCAGAGTAATCAGGGTTTTTTGGGGGCAACCGCCAGAATTAACTCATTCTTGCAAGCTGACTTACTTTATGTCAATAATCAGAATTAAAAATACTCTTTAATGTCGGCAGCATTGAAAAGTCAGAATTAAGTTTTAACTCATGCAGACTACTAAATGTCAACACTTTT
>QTSX02007595.1:0-15065 GCA_014839935.2 Entomophthora muscae | reverse complement strand
CATGGAGCAATCCTTCCACAACTACATCCCTCAGGTGGTTCAAAAAATTCTTAACAATTATGGGTTGGATCCACATTGGATCTCTGTGCTAACTGGACAAGTCAAAAGCTCCAGAGACCTCTTCCAGGCTATTGTACAGGAACTGGAAAAGATAACCACTGGTACTACAGCAGACAAGACCACCAGGAATGACAACAGCATGCTTCATAAAGAGGTGAAGGAACCCTTTGGTCATTTTAACTCCTTGGAGAAGGACATGCAGGAACTCCAACAGGATAATACCTTCTTGTATGGGGACCTATGCACTTTCCAGGCTCAATTAGCCAAAGGACTTAAGGATCTTAAGGCCATTTATGCTGGTCCCAAGCATGACCAACAGAGACAGGCCGTCTTAGAGAAGGTCAACCAGACCTTTGCTGAGACCACCTGTCAACAGATCCAAGGCTTAGAAGATGAAGTAGATGGACTGGTAAAAGAAAACCAAGTCATCAGAGAAGAGCTCAAGGACACCAGAGCCACTTGCTTCACTCTCCAAGATCAAATTGATTGCCTTGCTGCTTGTCTACCAGCCTCCCCTCCTAGAGGAAGGACTGTGCATTTTGAGGAACCTAGGTCAATTAGTAGACTTTCCTTGGGTAGTCAGGCACACTCCTCTGGTAATGAATCCTGTCATAGCTATGATGAAGACAATTCCGCCCAGAGAAACATCCCTAGGAACATCATGATGACTGAAGCAGTACTAGAGAGTAGTGAGAACCCCCTGGCTACTCCTGAGCAAACCAGATTGAAGGAACATCAGGCTGCCTCAGAAGCTAGGTATTAAGCTTCCAGAAGCAACTACTCTCCCATCAGACAATCATTAACACAAGCAACGTGATCCCTAACTTCAAACCTGTCAATTTGCCAAAATTTGATAGGAAAAGTAATGTCATCATGTTTTTGAGATTGTACAAGAACACAATGTATGGGGCTGATGAGGCAATAAAGAACTCTACCATCTTCAACTGCCTAGATTCTGAGACCCAAGCCATCATCATGCCTAGACTCCCAGAACATGGATGGATCTTTGCCAACATCTCAAAGGCATTAATGGATGAGTTTGGCAGCAAAGAAGCCCTCAACAACTGGAAAATGGACTTTGTGGAGGGAGGCATCAGAAAAGGAGAAACCATGCAGGATTTTGCTGATAGGTTCTATCTAGAGGCCCATACTTTGATCTCCCTGAAGGCTGCTTCCTTCATTGATGTTAAGTCTGCTCTGCTCAATGCAGTACGCCTAACAAGAACCCCTCTCTTGCTCTGAAGTCTGGAATATATGGAGCCCACAATGTCTCTGACCTGATTTGCCACCTGCTCACATTCAATGATGAATTTGAAGTGCCCATGCCCTCTGGACCAATAGCATTCCAAGAGAATAGAAACAAACCATCCTTCTCTGATAAGCCTAAAGCTGGTGAAAGCTCTACCACTCAAGGAACAGCTGGTACCAATAGCAACCGCACTTGCTATAAGTGTGAAAAGCTAGGACACATGTCTAGAGAATGCAAGCAACCAGCACCCAAGGTGCACCACGTAGGAGCAGAGGAGTATGACTCAGAAGGAGATCAAGAGGATGAGGAGGTTTCTCAAGACAAGGAGCCAAAAAACTGCTAAGCAACCAGGATGAGGAGAAATCCCTGGTTGCCCATGTACATATACCTCCCCTCTATCCACCCTCTCCCCTCCCACCTGAAGACCCAGGTGCTCCTGGCTGTGTCCCTCAATATAAAACAGCTCTGACTTTGGAACCCGCAGACTCCAAAGTCCTCACATCAGCAAGCCCTAGCCTAGGCTCCACTGATCCTGACACTAGCCCCTTGCTCTGCTACCCTGACTCCCAGGAGATAGAAGAAGACCAGCTGCATAGAATTCTTGCTATCAACACTCTCACCAGAGGCAGGAGAATAAGGAAGGAACCCTTGATCACCCCTGAAGCCCAAGAAACAGTTGCACTTCCTTACGCTGAGCAGTTGTCCCTCCCTACTACTTAAGTCACACATGAGAGTGATAGCGCCAAGAAAATGGCACAAATTCTCAAGTCTGTTAATGTCTCTGCTTCTCTGGATGCTCTGAAAGGATTCAGTCCTACCTTGTGTACAGCTTTGAAGAATTCCTTAGTAAATACAAGGATATGGATGTCTATTGAGTAACATCTCTAAGCAATGGAACTGATAGAACGGACTGCACCTACATTGATATGATGGTCCACAAGGTTAAGTTCCAAGCCATCATTGACTCTGGTGCACCAGGAAATATCATCTCCTTACAAATAGTCAAGAAATTGAAGTTGGTCCCATACTTGGATTACCAAGAGGTATTTGGGACAGCAGGTCCACTTACCACTTAAGCCTTGGGCACTTACTTTTCATTGCTCCTGCGGTTTTGGAAGTTGATTGTAACCACCCCTGCTATAGTTCTGGACAATCACAGTTATGATATCCTTATTGGCACAGGGTTCATGACAAGGTATGTGACTATTACCAACCATGGTGATAATACCTCCAAAATCCTAGGTCAGACTATCCCCATGTACTACAATGGTGCTAAGGTGGTTGACCTTCCCAAGAAGAAGCTTCACTTCATCAACATGGAGTATGCTGACAGTGATATTCCTGTGGCCTATACCTTACAGCACAGGATGCTTAGGATGCTTCCCCTGTCAACCAAGGAGTACAAAGGGATCCCCTTGTACGCTTCCTCCATGTTTACCATTCCTTCTGGGTCTCAAGTGATTCACCATACTGGTCTGTCCTTGGAGATTTCTTCTGAGCTACACGGTGAAGTCTTTGGCCACCATGGTGCCTCTCACCTTGAACCATGGATCTGTCCTGGACTAGTCATTCCTGGACCAGAAGATCTCCAGGTCCTGCTAGCCAACCTTGGTCCTATCCCCTTGACTGTGCAGAAAAATCAGTTATTGGGATATATCAGACTAGAGGAACATGCCAACTTGTTCCAAGTGTCACCTTTTGCTGGACTTGATGAGCTAGAACTTCCTGTGAACCAGCCCTTGGTCTTGCCTGTGATTCCTTGTGACTCTCTGATTGGTCTCACTGAACCAGAAAAAGACCAGTCACTGGATCTCTTCAAAAAATACAAGGGATTCTTTGCCAAATATGACTTGGACCTTGGGAAAGCCATTGGAGTGGAGCATACCATTGATACCCAAGGACAACCCCAATCTGGTCTCACCCTATTTGCCGTAGCCAAGCAAACCAAGCTATAGCTAACAAAGAACTTAAGAAGTTACTAAGCTCTGGGCTGTTAGTACCCAGTAAAAGCCCCTGGTCCTCTCCCCTTCTTATTGTCAAAAAGAAGGATGGTTCTAATAGAGTAGTCATTGACTATAGAAGACTAAACTCAATCACTAAGAAGGACTCCTACCCCCTTCCACGTATTGAAGATACCTTGGATTGTTTGGGAGGAGCTAAGTTCTTTAGTGCCATAACCCTAATCAGTAGCTACTGGCAGATTAATCTTCCACCTGAGGATCAGAAAAAATGTGCTATCATCACTGATAAAGGACTTTTCCAGCCCGCATAGATGCCTCAGGGACTAACAAACGCCCCTGTCACTTTCCAGAGAGCTATGGATGCAGTTATGGGTGACTTGAAGCTCACATTGGTGCTTGTATACTTGGATGGCATTAATGTTTTCTCCAAAACCTTCACTGAGCATTTACAACACTTAGAAGAGGTCTTCAAAATGTTACTCAAAGTCAATCTGAAGCTGAAGCCACAGAAACGTAGTTTCTTTGAGAAACACTTAGAATTCCTAGGGTTTGTGATAAGAAAGGATGGCCTGCGCCCTGTACCTTCTAAAGTGGAAGCAATTGCTGAAATGCAGGTACCAGCCAACAAGCGTGATATCCAAGTCTTTCTAGGTATGATTGGTTACTACCATAGGCTCATCCCAAACTTTGCTACACTTGAGGACTCCTTGTTCAACCTTCTATGTGCTGATGTGGACTTCTTCTGGAGCTCTGCCTGTCAAAAGGCCTTTGACACTCTGAAACAGACTCTGATGTGTGCTCCTGTACTGGTCTATCCTAACTTTGATAAACCTTTTGTAGTGCACACAGATGCTATTCTTACTGCCATTGGTGGTGTTCTTTCACAAATAGACAACAATGGACTAGAACACCCTGTTGGTTACTGTTCTCGCACCTTGAACTGTCATGAACACAACTACACAGTGACTGAAAGGGAATGCCTCGCAGTAATTTACTCTTACCAGCAGTTTAGAGTATACTTACATGGTTCACACTTTACTGTGGTTACTGACCACGCTTCCCTGCAATGGCTGAAAACATTGAAGGACCCTGAAGGAAGACTTGCTTGCTGGGCCATCAAACTTCAAGCCTTTAATTATGACATAGTACACCGCGCTGGGGAAGTTCAACAGAATGCAGATTGCCTCTCAAGACTACAATAAATTGCCCTTGTGTCCTCTATTGCTAATGAGCTTTATGACAAACTACTAGTTGACCAATCTTTGTGGGGGGAAGAGCCCACCAAAATCCAAAATGTTCTTAAGAAACTTTCAGTGGACACCAAGGTTAAAGATGGTCAACTCTTCAAGCTTTACAAGGATAACTGGTTGTCATATGTACTCTCCTCACTCAGAACAGACTCTGTAGTTGCCTCACAAAAAGCTACAGGACATGGAGGAATACAAAAGACCCTTGCTCAGTTACAGCAGCATTGCTACTGAGAAGAAATGCCCTCTGATGTTGCTGAGATTCTGGCTGCTTGCCATGACTGCAATGTTGAACGGCCAAAGGTTGCAAGATTCCAGCACAAGCTGATCCGCCCAGGATTTGCCTTCCATACTGTGGCCATTAATGTGGTGGGACTCTTACCAGTCTCAAAAGGTAAAAACAAGTACATCATAGTGGCTGTGGACCAGTTGACCAAATGGGTTGAGCCCAAGGCTATCCCAAATCAGTCTGCGCTCACTACAGCCATGTTCATCTTGGAACACATCATCTACTGCCACAGATGTCCTCAGATGCTGCTAACTGACAATGGAACCAACTTGACTAGATATATGATACCCAGACTAAATCAGCTGATGAATATCAGAGGCACATTATCCATCCCATAAAATCCCCAAACTAATGGAATGGTTGAACAGACTAATGGAAGTTTGGTACAGATCCTCAAGAGACTAGCACACCAACATTAGTCAGAATGGGACACTTACCTGCCTGCAGCCAACTTTGCTTATAACATTGGCTATCATAGAGCAACAGGAAAAACCCCCTTCCAACTCCTGTATGGACGTCATCCTGTTTACCCCCTCATCTGTACTCCTTGGTGAAACCTAATCTGGCTGTCACCCCAGAAGCCTACCTCCATAAGCTAGCTCAGACTTTTGATCAGAATACAGGCCAAAGCCTATACCATCAATCTGAACACTAAGCAAAAGGATGTGGAGCTTGCCCAAGCTAAACACCCAGCCATCCCCAGTTATCAAATTGGAGATCTAGTCTACTTCTACAGCAACAGAGGCTATGGACGTGAAAGCAAACTTGCCTCCCTATGGCAAGGACCTGTTAAGGTCATCCAGAAAGTAGGTCCTGATAGTTATACATTGAAGGAACCTATCACTGGACAACTGGTCACCAGAGTCCATGCGCAATACATGTGTATGGCTCCTAGTGATCAGGAGTAATTCCCCTTTAGGACAACAATTTGGAAAAAGAAAATCCTAATAAAAAATGCCATGGTTTGTTGTCCACATTGAAGAAAGAAAGGAATAAGGCATATATACTAAAAAAGGCTTTATTGGAACTTGCAGTGTTTAGAGACCACTGCCTTTAAATGATGAGTCATTGTAAGAAGGACCACATAGGCTGCCATGTACTCCTCTACATAGTCCTCCTTAAAGTGCTACAGACAGAAGATAGGGTAATTGGGGTATTTATCCCAAGCCTGTGCTTGGTTGAGGCCCATCCAGACATGGAACCCAATTCCCACTACCAAGGCATCCCAGAACAGATTCTCTCTGCTCCAGTACTTTTGGTTCAATGCAATATCTGGCTTGTAGACTTCCTGCATGAGTCCCTCTAATAACATGGGAACGTCCTTCATCTCAGTCACCGCTAGCTTATCCAAAGGAACTGTGAGAAGATGCCCAAGCAAGGCCAACCAAGTATACATATCCTTGCTCTTAAGATTCAAGGCTGTAAGCAGACCAGCTGTTACCTGTTGGATACGGAAGTTCTTACAATCCTTATCAACCCAGCTGGCTACTTCCAGGTCCACTCTTCCTTCATGGCACCAGGCCCTGATCATCCCCCAGAGTACCGCCAAAACAAGGTCTATCTGTTCCTGGTCAAACTTCTTCCCTTGCCATTCAAATGTTTGAAGTTGACCCTCAGCAAACTTCAGTGCTGCTTCTTGGTCAAAACAGAAATGATAAAAATTCCCCTCTTTGACCTTAGCCTGAGCTAATACAAAGGGATCCTTCAGCACCTCTTGAAATAAGGAATGAAGGTGGGGCCCTTTCCCAAGTTTGACCTCTTTGGCTTCCTTCCAGTACAGAATACTGGAAAGATCAAACCAGGTGACCCCTTCCTCCTGTTGAGCCTCTAGTTGAACCACTGGCTCCTGTGCCTGAGAAGTCTGTACACGCTTAACCAACCATTCCGCCCTCTTCTGACTCTTATTCTGGGCGCTCCTTTCTTTAGTCATTCTGGATGCTTTACTGGCTGTCACTCTGGCCCTAATGGTAGTAGCTCTGGAAGCCCTTGGTGATTTAGTTTGGTTATCTGACATATGCAACCCTTGAGTACTGTGCCCTCTATTTATACCCTTGCCCATTCTAGTGGTGGAAAATATTGTAAATTAGACAGCATGTGTATAATGGTCAAGGCTATCAGTGGAATTAATCCTTATAGTCAAGACTAAACTGGTTTGCACCCAAATCCGTCAGATCTGACGGATTTGTAATTCTAATTGTATCTTGGATGTTACAATAGGATGGCTGTACTATTACATCCTGGTTGGATTGGGTTTGGGAATTACTAGCAGCTTCTGTAATGAGCAGCTGCAAGCTGCAGCCACTCCAGGGTAATGCGCACCCACTCTTCTCCGTCAGATTGTCTGGATCATCCTAAGATAGAAAGAACATGGATGCAAGAGCCTGGTGGATATCAGAAGATCCTGCAATGTTCCTGACAATGGTGCAGGTGTTAATAACACTTCTGCATCCATTGTGCAGCCAGGATAGTATATAAACTTCCCTTCTTTCCAAATAAAAAATACACTTTCACATATTAAATCTTGCCTTTGCTCAACTCAGTTGTTACCTATTAAATAAAGGCCTGTTGCTATACTCTACCAAGCGACTATAGACATTAACCCAAAGACGTCAACCAGGCCCAATTCACGGCAGATGGCAATGAGCATCTTCCCTGCATCTTTAGGGTATAAGTATGATCATCAAACTTGGGAAAACTTTTGAAATTTCTTGTGGCCCAAGGGGTGGCACTTACCAGGGTTTGCACATTACCAGGGGTGCCCAAAAATTTTGAGTCCTCATTGGCTGGGTTGGGGTGGGGAATCTTTAATTCCCTTTTTGAGGCAATGTATTTGTCATCTCATTGTGGGCCTTGGTCTTGGGGTAATGCGGGTGGTGTCTCATTGGTAGTGGCCTAGTAGATTGTGGGGACATCATTTGGGTTGTTGATCTCATTGGCTGGGTCAAGGGAATTCTCTAAGAAGCAGGCATTGAGTGTAGAAGGTACCCCACTGTTGGGCATCAGATGTTTTTCTGAAGTCAAATCTGTTTCTGTTTTGAGCCCAGAAAAATGCAGGCCGGCGGGCTGGTGGCCCACAGGGGTCCAGGGTTTGAATCCCGGAAATGGGATTATACCTTGCTTATTGATAGTATGAAACTGTCACTTGTGACAAAGCTGGGGTTTTTCTATATCACGGTCCTAGGGTTGGTCAATCAGGATGTACCCCACACTGGGACTTGGCATCCTTGGACTATTGCTGAAAACTACCTGGTATGGATTGCCCCTATCATATACTTGGCCTTTAAAGCCTGACCTTCTTCTCCCTCATAAGAACAACTGATAACCAGTATGGACTGTGACAGTTTGTGTTTCCTTGTTTGATAAATTGATTTGACTTCTACTTTTTGGTTGCATATGCCAGGATAATCAAATTGAGGGACAGGGCATCTTTTGTGTGAAGCTTTGCCAGAAGGTTTAGCTTACAGTTTTAACAACATTATACCACAATAAACCCACACACTTGTACAGTGCATACATTATACAAAGTTGTTATTGATCTATCTCTATACTCTTATTATTTTGATCAAACCCTCCCCCTTCAACTAATATTTAGCCCAGCATTTACTTTTATATTAATCTAAGTTAAAGGATTGTATATCTCTAAAGGCTCATATGAGTATCAGTTTGAGCCAAAGCCTAGGGCAACCAACCCGTTGTTTTCTGAAATTGGGCAGGCTGCAGCCAGGCAGGAAAAGCCCACCTTAGAATTGATGCTACCTTAAATAGATACAACATGGATTTTTTCACTCAAGACCACAAGCCAGAATCCAGGATGATAGTGTCAATTGCCCCTAAAGAGGGGATGTACATTATACAAAACAACTTATTGTAATTGTCTAGGAAAAGCTCAGAGGAAGACACAGGCATTAGTTTGGGGCTGAGAGGCAGCCCCATGCCTATTTGGTAGGCAATGAGGAAGCTGTATTTGTCTTTAAACAGGAAGAGCTCAATGGTAAACCAAGGTCTTATCTTATTATACTGGGCCAAATTTTTAGCACGGGCCAAGGGGTCACTTGCTAGTATGTTCTTGGAGGTACTTTTCTGGTATTTAGGTTCCAATGGGTATTCTGTGAATTGAATGGGACTGTAGGAGGCACCTGGAGGATAAAAAATTGTGGGTGGTGGGCAGGTGGGCTGGATAATTAGAGTTGAACTGAAAGATTTCTAATATAAATTACAGCAATAATTGAGAAAACCAATATCTCATAACCTTAATTCAAAAATGAAAATAAAGTCTAGTGCAGTGTCTAAGGGTTCATATAGTACCCCACTACCAAACTTTAATTCTAATGGCTGGGATTTAGTTGGTTGGGAAACAGAAATTCAGATGGATGGGTTGCTCAGGTTTTGGGGCAGCAAAATGGCACTAGCGCAAGGAGGGCATTCATTGGATGAATCTTCAAAAAGGGTAGTGTAACCTTTCTGTTATGGAGCATTATTCTTGGGGGAGGCCTGATGATCTGTGTTCTTTTCATAATTGGGTTTTTGATTGGTTACCAAGGTGTGTATTAGGCTCATCAGGACAATGGCAGAAACCTCCTTGCCTCAATTAGGCAATTAATTGTGTCTTTTACTAGATGCCATCATTGGCAAGTCTACACTGGCAGCCTTATCTTCAAGAGTATTAGTGGTTCAAATCAGAGAATTCAATCCCAAAAAACATGGGTGGGCGCCCCCTGGCCCTCAGGACTGGCAGCCTGCGGGCTGGCTGATTAAGGTTCAAACCATGTTCCAAGTCTTGGGTTTCAGGAGGAGAAAAAAGGTCGTTCCTGACAGTTTCTTAGAATCCACAAAACAATCTCCTACCAACTACTGGTTGGAATTTAATACAATCATTGCCTGGCCTAAGCTTCTCTTCTACCAAAGATGAAGACTCCCCTATCAGACCTCCCTTTAGTAGAATTCTTCATAACTAATTATAGCAACTATGAGCTGGTCTGTGTTACTGTCTTAGGACTCAAAAAACAGATAATTTATCACATGAGAACATATAGACCATTGTTATAGCTATGTCATGAGACTAGATATATCATTTACATGATAACTTAGATCACATTTATTCTTTTCTGTACACAAAGGGCAGACTATGAATCACCAGGCCATGACACAAAGTCCTGAATAATAAAGAACAGCTTGTTATTCCTCCTTTCTGAAGCCATTATTAACAGTTGTCTACTCCATCTTCTCTATCAATTGAATCCCTCTAGATCCAGTTGCAACATTGTTACTAAGTACTCTCATATTTATTGCATTTTTAGATAGCTACTTTGGGGTCAATATTTTGAATAATCAAACAAAATTTTAATTTCAATTCTTAGAAAAAATTTCCCTTGGTTTTGGAGAAATTATGCCAGTGGGCATTATGATCCTGTTCAAGCTGACCCTTTTAAAGCCTCTTTTTCATGGCCCGCCATGGCATGGTAGCTTTGAAAAGTCATGTTTTAAAGGCTTGTATCAATAAAGCTACCTCTTGCTATCAGAAAGCCACCTTGATGATCTTCCTAGGTACCCTAGATCAAAAGTTTTGGCAATTTAAAGAGCCAAGTTCAAAAGCCCTGTCAATATGTCCCAAAACGGTTGCAAGATTGGATTTCAAATCAAGACAAGCAACAATTAGTGAGTGGGCAAATCCAATCATATCTCAGCTTCCAGTGCTCACTTTTGGACGTTTTTACACTCAAATGAAAGCCCCAGATAAGGAGAATCCTGCCAAAGTAGTTTTAGATGACCAACTGAGGCAAAGCGTGAAGTTTGAATCTGGCCAAAGGAATGTGATTAGAATTAGTCAGCTGATGTCTCAAACTTTTAGCATGATCCCCCAGATTGAGAGACAAGGACCTTCAGGAATAATCTGGAAGAATCTCAAAGACCAATGCAAATGGTATAAAAAGAATCAAGTTCCATTTTTCCCCATTGTGATCATTCTTGGTCTGAATAATAAATAAAGGACTTCTCTTAGACTATAGTTTAAATGGATCAGAGCTGGGAGCCCTTGGGCCCTGACACTCTCTGAGGAGCTTAGTAGAGCCTATGAGATTTGGTCTCTACTAGGGCGGTGGATCTGAAACAATAGCTGCTTTATAAAAAGCAGTCATTCATCTCAGGTCCGGAAACAATTCCGGAAAATTATTTTGGTTATGATTTTTCTGGAATCAGCCATACACATCCACATGAGGATTTTTTTCTGGATTTTTTAAAAGATAAATAAATAAATATATTTTCTTTCAAATTTTAAATCATAAAATATAAGAGTTCAAATTCAATTCTGGTTCAAAAATAAAAATTTATTAGAGTATATATATAATTTGGCTTTTTCAGAAAAAAGAAAGCCATCTACAGCTGTTTTTTTTTTAAAATTTCGGATTCCCCTGACACGAGGGAATCCAGAAAACGAAAAAAAGACAGCTTGGATGTGACAATTACGGCATTTGCTGTAATCATTGCGTTTTTAATCTGCCACAGCCCTAGGCTCTATGATGCCCTTTGGAGATGTGTGTATTTTAAGATCGGCATGAATCGTATTTCTTGGCTTTCAGATAGTTGGATTTGAAAAACAACTTTTGAAATAGGCCAATACCCCAGCAAATCCGCTACTTTGTTTACAGGCTCAGACATGCCAAACCAACCTGTGGTAAACTGACGTGTTTCATTGGATAATAGCAAAGTCGCAGAGATCTCTGATATTGAAAAGGGGTTTAAACCCAATTAGCATTCTTAGTTTCCCATCTCTGATAAACTATTGAACTTTTTTGGTATTTTGGGTTAAATATACTTTAGGAATCATCATCATATACATCCCTGGTAATTGTATTATTAAGCTATCCGTATATAGTTTCTTAACTCAGCTCAACAGGCTTCAAAGGTCTTTTCTTGTAATATTTTGGCGTGTTTTTTAAATAGATATTCTATTAAACATAATTAAGCAAGTGTTATGTAGTGATTCGGACTCCGTTCGTTAGTTAAAGCTAAGAAAGCTGAAAAACTATTAATTGATTGTATCTGAACGATGGGTTTTAAAGTCATATTGTGGAAATTAAGCTTGTTAGAGTATTTAGCTAAACTCCCAGAACAAACAAAGTACAACTTAGGTTAATGGTGAAAAGCAAATACTTCACTTCACTCGAATCGTCAAGCTCAGACTCAGATGACTCTTTAAACAAGTTTGATGACTTTTAGAGAACAATCTAAAGCTATTTTTGTTTGTAGAAGCGATGACTCCATTGTAATGGTGACGCTATTGGACGTAGGGTTGACTTCAAATGTAAAAATTCTTTAACTTTTTAGAGGCTTATAGAAGGCTGTTAAACGAAAATGGATATTCTAAAAGGATCATCCATAATAAGGACATCAAATTCTGGAAATTAATAGAAGAGGGCTGGGCTCTCGCTGAGGGCAAATGTGCTTGGGCTAGAGTTTTTCAAGGTAATGCAAAATCGACTTCTCCATAACCGGACAGTTGTACAGCAGCTTGATAAATGGTTTTCGAAGGCTCCTGTTGCAGGGCTCAGCATCAATATGGGGATTTTTATCCGACTCTTTACTCACTTTGTGGAAATTGCTAAAGAATGTGGCCAGGAAAAGAGCAATTCTAATATATCTCTGTCCTCAATGGACTCAAGAGCCTTCTTGAACGTAGAAAAGATGTTTAAAGAGATCCATGACCGATATTCAAAGGAAATTTTGGAGTGGTCTAAGGTTGGTTATTTTTAAATGGCCTTCTTACGTTGCTAAGTTAGATTGGCCCTTTGACAATACCTCTTTGGCCTTAAGACTTAAAATCGAAGAGTACATTTTGGTTGATCCACACTTTTCGCTAAATTTGAGTAAAATTTCTCTCGTGTCGTTACCTTGTGAATTGCTTAATTTTGATGTGGCGCTCGGGTACTATCGCTCTATGGCATGCAATATCAAACTCCAAGCAAACAGTCCACTTCTGTGCACTAACCTACGCTCGATTGATATCAGCTTTAACCATATCTCCAGTAAGATTCTTTAAACTCCTTTAAACATGAGGTGCTTGCGATCCTCTTCAGAGGCTAGCTAAGCTGCAAGGGCTTTGTTTCTTAAATCTAGCGGCCAATCCGATTACATTAATCCCCTCCTCTTTGTTATCTTCCCAGAGACTCATTGCTGTTCTTGGATCAGGATTTCCTCCCATCCGCTACAAGTCACGTCGACCTCCAAATGCCTTTCGGCCAGATCGCGATGAAAACCATGCTCCAAAAAGCTTGTTTGCTCTTTGCTTAGAATCAAGTGTTTTCTATATATCAGCCCAGAAGAAGTTAGAACAGCTGCCAAACAAGTTAAGGGCTTTAATCCAATCATTCCGGCTATGTGAGGTATGTTCAAGGCCTTTTATTGAAAGAGCTGGGCTGCCTGGTGTACAGTCTAGACTGGACTGGAGAAAGATCGCTTTCTATGCTATACACACGGAGGAGTATTGGATAGGAAATCACCCTTCCGTTTCTCAAGGCTTGGGAGACATGGAGTGTGATCGTATTTCACTTCTAAGGTACTTCTGTGCCGACTGCTTCCTGGTGCATGCTAAGGATCTCACAAATCAGCCTCAAAAACCAAGCTGTATGTGCTATACATGTCCTTTAAAAAGCTCCCAGAGTCAACTCTGTTTTAGTATTACACGTTCATGCAAAACATATCTTTCCCAGTTAAAATGAAACACCCCATCGATGGGGATTTACCCAGATTTATCTTAGAATCAGAAGTTCAATGGCTAATAGTATACATGTCCCATAATCTACTGGCTTAAATATGAAATCTGATTAAATATAACAACCTTACACTTAACAAAGAAGCCAAAAAATGTCTTAGTTGCCAAAGAAAGAGCTTATTGTTGCAAATTCTTTGGTTGCTCCCCGTGGAAAATAATTTCCCCGGCGATTGAATATTAAACTGGCAGGAATAAGGTTCTTAAGATATGTCTCAAGTTCAACATATTGACAACAAGGCAACCTACAGAGGGAGAGCAGGAAGATCATGAGAGAACGATATTTCTACTAAATCGTTGAGCTGGCTTGTAAGGTAAATAAATTGTGGCTTGCTCATGCTGATTTACAAGGATCAAGTGCTGCAACTGAACCAATTATAGTCCAGTATTGAGATTGGGAAGACAACAGTCCAAATGGAAAGGACAAAAGATAGGAACAAGATGTACTTTATTTAGAAAATAGTAGTTAATATACCAGAAGGGAAGCCACTAATCCACCAAGGGAGGTGACATTGTAGTAGGATCCCAGTAATATGTGAGTGGCAAATATCTAATTGAGGGATAAGTACTTGGAATTGGATAAACACCTAATTGGGAGATAATGCCCATATTTTGACACTGGCGGCAGGATGCCCAATGTCATTAGAAACATCATGGGACAACTCTATGAGCGCCCCCTCTGTATTGTGAGATACATTGGCAATCAGGGAGTCATTCCCAGTTGCAACATAAGTATGCATGGGAATGATAGTGTGGCTGATTGTCATGTGACTGAACCATCTTTACAGAAAAGGGAAGAAACAAGATGTCTGAAGGCCCTGTAGCTGACTGGCAGGAGATACTAAGGTGTTGAAATGATACCCTTTGCTTGCACAGAAGCATGCTCTATGATATTTCTTGACGTCATTTTTTAGACACTGCATAGTTCCACAAGGTGTGTGTTGTGTCTGAGCGGTATTTGATAACTATTCCTGGTTCTCTGTGTGCTGAGACTAGTTTTTATAGTCTCCAGCAAGGACCTAGACTGGTGTATTAAGGCAAGGGGTTCCTCCTGAGATGTGAATTTTTGTTGGGCCATCCTTTTAGTGGCTGCCAACTTGAGTTTGATTCTGATGCTTTTTTGTGAAAGTTTTTGCATCCCTATGGGTGGTTTTTGTTTAGAGATTGTCATATGAGGTTGGTTGTTGCATGATAACAATTCTGACTTATATTCATAGATGATCTCAAAATAGAACTATCTAGTTCCTTTTTGACTCTAAATCTGGATAATAGTGGTGCATGTTTGACATACTGTGACCAGGTATCTTTGTCTTTGCCATACATGATCTTTTTCAGAATACATATGAGACTACCATTTAATCTTTTCACTCTGGCACTTACCTGTGGGCAATAGAGCAGGCTTGTGGAGTGTTTTACTTATTTGTTCTTCATGTTGATATTCACACTGTTACCTAATAAATTAAGGCTTTATATGTGGTAATATAGTCTGGTGTGT
>QTSX02007594.1:0-15134 GCA_014839935.2 Entomophthora muscae | reverse complement strand
CTGGAATACTAGATGTCTCCCATAAAGACCCTGTTCAATTGCTGGTAGCCAATCTAATTGCCCTACCCATACATGTGTCTAGAGGGCAGGTTGTTGGTTATGGCAAACTACTAAATTCTCCCGATGTCCTGTCACTTCATCCCTTTGGTATGTTCCAGGATTTCAACCTACCAGAAGACAAGCCCCAAGTCCTATCCTTGTTCACTGTGCAAGACTTCTCACAACTATCTCCAGTCCAACAGAGGGAGGCGCTTGATTTGCTAGACCAGTTTTCAGATATAGTTTGCCAAAGACAGCACTGACTATGGCCTAGCCAAAGGCGTTATCCACCAGATCAATACTGTAGAAGCTCCCCTCCTTCCGCGCTAAACCATATCACCGCAGTTGCATGAAGGATTCTCAGGTGTCTAAAGAGCTCAAACAACTGCTAGACACTAGACTACTGGCCCCTTCCCAAAGTCCTTGGGCTTCCCCTTACTCATCTTGAAGAAAAAGGATGGGGGTCATTGTATTGTGATGGACTATCAACAATTGAACTCTTTAACCAAAAAGGATTCCTACTCCTTACCACGCATTGATGATGCTCTTTGCTGCCTTGGAGGTTCCAAGTTCTTCTCAGCTATGGACATAGCCTCTGGGTACTGGCAAGTTGATCTCTCTCCCAAGGATAGACAGAAGGCTGCACTCATCACTTTTGAGGGATTGTTTGAGCCCACTCAAATGCTGCAAGGACTCTGAAAGGCTCCAGCTACCTTCCAATAAGCCATGAATTCCATTCTCTGTGATCTGAAGCTCTCATGTGTTTTAGTGTACTTAGATGATATAACTGATTTCAGCGCCACCTTCACTGATCACTTGGTCCATCTCAAGGAGGTGTTCATAAAGATTTGAGAAGCTGGCCTCAAGCTGAAACCTATCTAAGTGCACTTTCTTCAAGGAGCGTCTTGAATTATTGGGCCATGAAGTATCCCAGACAGGGATTTGCCCAATGACTAAGAAGGTTGAGGCCATTGACAAAATGCTTCCGCCCACCAACCTGCAAGAAGTTCAAGTCTTTCTGGGCAAGATGGGATACTATAGACAGTCCATCCTCAATTTTGCTGACACTAGTGAGCCCTTGGTCCAGCTGCTGCGTAACGTCCCCTTTGAATGGACCACCAGCCAACAACAAGCCTTCAAGACCCTCAAAAAAAAAGCTCAAAGAGGCACCCATCCTAGTATATCCTGACTACAATAAGGAATTCATCCTATATACTGATGCTAGTGATCTGGCTATTGGGGCTATCTTGGCTCTATTAGATGATGAAGGTTTAGATCACCTTGTAGCCTATACCTCCTGTGTCCTCAACAAGCATGAGAAGAATTATAGTGCTATGGAGAAAGAATGTCTTGCTGTGTTGCATGCCATCAAGAAGTTATGCCATTACATATACAGAACCCATTTTACAGTGGTCACTAACCATGCTTTGCTTACGTGATTAAAACAGCTTAAGGAGCCTGAAGGGCAACTAGCTAGATGGGCCCTACTGTCTGCAAGGTTATGACTTCACTGTGCTCCATTGCCCTGGGATTCAACATCAAAACGCTGATGGACTATCCAGAATGCCCATTCTCGCTCTACACCCTGCTGAGGCTGACAGGTTATATGAACTAATTGGATATCCTTACTCTTGGGAGAGAAAGACAGAAAAAGTTCAAATTTCCCTGTCTAAGCTATCTGAGGATACACTTATTCTGGGAAAATCAGCTCTTCAAGAAAGTACAAGACCAGCATCTGCATTATGTACAACCTAGTCTCTGCCTTTTGTTGGTGCTTCAAGCCCATAAAGAAACTGTGCATGGGGGCATAGCCAAGACCTTTGACTGGCTCCAGAAAATTTATTTCTGAAAAAACCTCTGTCTGCTGATTCCAGACTTCATGGCTAGTTGTCATGACTGCCAGCTCCAGAGACTTTGAGCTGCCTCTCACACGTTCAAGCTAGTTCCTCCTCAACATGCCTTTCACAATGTCAGCATTGACGCTGTAGGGCCTCTTCCCTGCTCCAACTCTGGTTGTTGCTTTATCCTAATTGCGGTTGATCACTTCAGCAAGTGGATAGAAGCTTGCCCTATTAAAGACATTACTGCCAAGACAACCGCCGCCTTTCTGCTGAAAGATGTATTCTTCTGCCATGGTTGCCCTCAAGTGTTGTTGTCTTACAATGGGACTAAATTCAATGCCAAGTTGATAACCTCTGTGGTTGAAGCTTTGGGGTCTCACCAGTCTTTCTCTGCCCCCTATAATCCTTTCACCAATGGGGCTGTTGAGCGCGCAAACTCAACTCTGGTTTCTATCATGAGGAAACTCACTTACTCTGATGCTGCAAACTGGGGTCTATACTTATCCTGCTGCCCTCTTTGCCTATTACCTTAGCAAAGATTGTGTCACCAGGTATTCCCCCTTTGCTTTGCTGTATGAGTGTGAGAACACCACTCTGTTGCTCTTGGGGGCTCTCCTACTCTCCTCTAATAAGGCCATGAATTCTGACAACCATATCAAAGATCTAGTTAACCATATAATTGACATAAAGGCCACTGTTTATACCTCTGCATATAAGACCAAGATGCTTGAGCTCTCTCCTGAGAATGCTGGATGTTCCCCCTTGCCTGAGTTTAACATTGGAGATCATGTTCTCTACTATCAGCATAGAATCAGAGGACACACTTACAAGCTAGATACATTGTGGGTTGGCCCTCTAGCAGTGACCTTCAAGCAAGGGTATGAGCACACCAGGAAACTCCTCTCCAGTGGTTGTCCGTTTGCTCAAGTACATGCTAAGTTTCTCTGCAAGTACTACCCCCCTAAGGCCAATCTAGAGGGGGACATTGTTGTGAATGCCGCCATTCACCATGTTTTGATTTTGCCTTTGATGGGTTATTTCAAGGATAAATATCTTGCTTTTGCTTTTGCCCTTCAAAATAAGGCTGGCTCCAAACTGGGAAATACAATTGTTCAGTTTCCCTGATTCTTTGCAGCTTTCTCACCCTACTCATGCTTGTGGCAAGTGATCCTACTGTCCATGTACTATTTTGTGGTAAAGCTACATAGTATAAATTCCCAATCTTTATACCCAATAAAATTTAAGTTATATTCAAATTTTTGTCTTTGTGTCTCCAATTACTTTGGTGCCTCTCTCTAGCCACAACTAATAGAGATTATTTCATTCAGGGCCATAAGGTAATTTCATAGCCTTCCCTGCCATTCTAATCAAGACTTAGTACAAATTCAATCCTAAGGTTAGGATCCCCTGTTGTGTGTCTGTGCTGCGCCTCAGGACACAAAATACCCACTCTCACTCATTGATAACCTCTTTGACGCCCTGGGTGGAGCATTTGTCTTCTCCAAGATTGACCTAATAGTAGGCTACAACCAGAGTTGTATCAAGGAGAAAGACATACCCAAGACTGACTTCCAACCCAAGTATAGGACCTAAAAATGTTTTGTACTCAACTTTGGGATGACAAATGTGCTGTCAACTTTTGTCACATTTATGAACAAGGTTTTTGCGCCCCACATTGGCAAGCATGTATTGGTTTACTTATACAGCATAATTGTGTATTGCCTCTTTATTGAACAACATCAAAAAGATTTAGAAGTGGTTTTTGCAACCCTGGAATAACACACCCTACTGGATAAGCTATCTAAGTATGAACTCTATTGCAAATAACTTCTATTTCTTGGTCATGTAGTGTCAAGGGATGGCATCAAACCAGATAACTAAAAGATCCAGGCAATCTGCAAGATGCCACTGCCCAAGGAAAAAGCCAAACTCCACACCTTCTTAGGAATGATTGCCTATGTTTTCCAATTCATACCTGAATGTGGCGTCCTGATGGCACCCTTATCTGCCATAATAGGCACCAAGTCAAAATTTGCATGGACGCCCCAGCGCAACCTGTGTTTCCACTTCCTGAAAGAAAAGCTGATGCCTGCCCCCATCCTGCAGTATCCCAAAAGGGATGGGAACTATAAGATGGAAACTGATGCCTCAGATGCCTCCATTAGAAGGTGTATTTCAAATCAAAACCAACAGTGGCAACTTACTACTAGTAGCTTATGAATTGCACAAACTGACAGACAGAAAATGTTGCTACCCCATTCGCAACAAGGAACTGTTAACAATTGTACACTATCTAGTTAAGCAACATTGTTATCTCAAGCAGAAGAAAGAATTCAATTCCCTTACCAACCACAAAATTCCTCATATACTTCAAGACACAGGCCAACCTATCCAGACGCCTAAGTGCACTGGATGGAATTCCTCAAAAGATTTAATATGAACATTCAGTATAAGCTGGGCCCTGAACTAGTCATGGCAGACGCCCTCTCCTACTTCTATATAAGAGCTACAAGAGGTGAAAATGGCTTGGACCCAGACTGGCTCCTCCTATTGCTTTGGACCAAGGATAAGGGCTTTTCCCCAGGCACCAATGACATCACAAAGGAGACTGTCATTAAGAATGAAAAATCTCTTCATCAACGTATATGTAACACTGCACAGAAAAATGATCAACAGAAACATCATCCCATACATTCCCACAAATCAAAGAGCCAATACCATCATACACTATCACAGGGATCTAGGCCACACTAAAAGCTGCAAACTCTATGAATTCCTGAAACACAAAGTGTGGTGACCTACTCTATACTGAGATGTAAAAGAAGTCCTCAAACAGTGCAAAGTATGTGGTAAATTTTCAAAAAGTGACACTCTTCCAAAATCTGTGTTATCAATCTGTTCCCAGTTACCCTTCAAGGTATGGGCCCTCAACATTGTGGGCCCCATACCAGGGAGGCACAGAAATAAGTAGCATATTATCACTGCCTTAAATTTTTCCACTTGCTGGCCTGTAGATCAGGCAGTGAAGACTCATACTGGTGACAACATTCAACATTTCATTGGAAAGGAAAACATTAGCAAGTTTGGAAAGCCAGAACTCCTGATCAAAGATGGAAGCAAGAATTAACCTCAAAAAACACCAGCATTTATCTCACAAAAAATGGGGTTAAGCATATATTAACCACTGCCATACCATCCTCATACTAATGGACAGGTTGAGAAGCTAAAAAACAGCTTAGTGCAGGCTCTTGCCAATCTCACAGCTGGGAGATATGAGGACTGGCACAAGCAGCTACTCACTGCACTCCTGGTACTGTAAATTCAGAACCTAAATGTAAAAATGCAGGATTTTCAAATCCTTGGTCCAAATTTTGAATCACTTTTTGCAGGATGGCCTTTTTTAATTAAATTTAATTCTTTGTGTTTTTATTTGGATTTTTAAAAATGCGTGAACTCAAGACACTTTGCAAAGCTCAAGTCAAACTGCATATTTCCAATGGACAAAATGAATTAACTGGAATCAGATTTGAAGTGTTCAAATCCATCAACCATTTTCATTAAGTTTGCTATGTTTTTTGAAATTGCAGGATTGTCAAATCCAAGAACCAAATTGTCAAATCACTTTTGAATGCCACTAGTAAACTCAAATAATAATTGCGGGAACTGGAATCCAATTTGAATGTGCAGTAAGTAACTAGGACAAATCAACCAAAATCAAGAAGCTCCACTCTGGATAAAATCAAATGAAAAACCCAATCTCAACAACCATGTTTAGACATGAAAATTAAGTGAAGTGCAAAATTGTCTAATAGGGAATGATGCAATATTCTGCACTCTAAATCACTAATTTAACAGCCACAAAACCATATAATGATATACAAGCTACCCTCCTGATGACGCAGAAATTTTTTAAAAGTTTTTTGGCTCCCGGCGTAGCCAGGGGCCATAAAACTTATTTTCAAGGAAGAAGGAGGGGGGCAAAGATAAACAATCAGTTCACTACACTATGTATTCAGGTATTGTTATTAAGGATACTTGATTACAGTTGATTTTAAAAAAATGCTAATAATAAAGTAGAATTATATATTACAATCTATCTTATCACATTGTCTTTTCCTTGATGTGTTGATAGTCTTTGTTTGATAATGTGAGGTTTAGTAGTTTCACCTCCATTGCCTTGGCACTGTTTCTATTTCCAGGCAACTGAGGGACTTCATTAACCATCCTATCACCACTCCACTCGAAGACGGTAGATTGTAATATATAATTCTACTTTATTATTAGCATTTTTTAAAATCTACTGTAATCAAGCATCTGAATTTTAGCTGTCCTGAAATGGAATAGGGTGATTTTTGAGAATGCCTATGATTTCTAAAAGAATTAGCACAAATCCACTCTAGATCATTTGACATCCTGTTTGAGATGTTCATAAATTAAATTTATTTCAAATTCACCTCAATTATGATTTGAAATTTGGTTCTTGGATTTGAAAATCCTGAAATTTCATATTCATTAATTTTTTCATGTTATCTATGATTTTTTAGACTTACACAAAATACCAAAATTTACATTAGAATCCTGCATTTCTGATTCATGTATCCTGCATTTGTTTGTTGTGTTTTGTCTTTTGTTAGTTGAGTTATCTGCTCAAGAGATTTGAAATTTGCCAATTTAATTAAACCAAAAAAAGTCAAATTAAATGGTTGATCTTATTAAATATTTTATTTTTCACTCAGCTGAGTTGCCTGCAAAAGTGATTCAAAATTTGGACCAAGGATTTTAAAATCCCGCATTTTTACGTTTAGGTTCTGAATTTACAGTATGTTGCACCTGAGTGAACAGATCCACCAATTAGAGCCCCTTTGAGCTTGTGTATGGCACCCAACCAAATATCATCCAGGCCCTTACGGGACCAAAGTTGAATATACCCAACAAGGTCCACCCTTATCCAGCACCACAAGTAGTGAAAGCCAATAGTGACCAGCTGGATAAAGAGGAAAAAACATCTAAAAACAGGGTTGTCCCTATACAAGCCAAACATAAAGTTGGAGACATGGTCTGGGTAATGAACACAGACAAGAGCAAGTTACAGCCTGAG
The DNA here is from genome assembly GCA_014839935.2 of Entomophthora muscae. Classification (NCBI taxonomy): domain Eukaryota; kingdom Fungi; phylum Entomophthoromycota; class Entomophthoromycetes; order Entomophthorales; family Entomophthoraceae; genus Entomophthora; species Entomophthora muscae. The sequence continues at coordinate 8,156 of QTSX02007594.1, read as the reverse complement.
AGAGTAGACCCTGCCATCATCCTAAAGGTAAACAAAAACAACATTTACCTGGTATAAGGACTTGGTAAACACAGACAGGACAAGGTACTACACCACAACTGGTTACGGTCCTGCAAGGCGCGGCAGAGAAAGCAAAAAGCTGCCCTATCCACAACTGAACAACAACTAGTCCAGTAGGCAACCGCCAGAATTAACTCATTCCGTAAGTTGACTTACTGAATATCAACAAATTGTCAACATTCAGTAAGTAGACATTATTTTAGTATTTATCTGTTGTAATTGGGCATTTCCAAAACTAAGCTAATTTTTCATAGTAAATTATTAAGTCATAATTGCAAAATTAAAATGGAACAGGCATAATGTCAACACCATTTAAAAAAGCTTATTTTTAGCCAAAAACCTAATATAATTTACTATGAAAATCTAAGTTTCTTTGTAATTTTACATTAAAGTTGACTCCAGTGAGTAATATCTGGATGTCAACCCCAAATAAGAATCCATAAATTTCTTAATAAAATACACAATATTCTAAAAATAACTATATTTTATATTTTATATTTTATACTACTGTTTTATTAAATATATATTAAGATAAGCATTGAAAAAAAGACATATGCCAACTTTCAGAGTGTTTTTTGTTTTATTAAGATATTTACTGTTATTTTAAACTCACTGGATAAACTATAGCTTATTTCTGGAAGTCCACTTAAGCCAAAATGTGTATGTTAAAACTAGAAATTATATATGTATTTATAATGGCAACTTTGTGTCAAATTGACGCATCACCTAAATTGCAACAAAGGGGTTCAGCTAAGCAAGCAAAGTGACATAATTTATGCAAGATTTAATAGGAGAGTTACTATAAAAGAACGCTGACTATTTGAATTTCAACACCTTCACTGGTTTATTAGTAAAACACTGCCGCTTACAAAAAGCACACATACAATGGTATGGTAATTCAGGCCAAAGTACCCAGGGCTGTACTTTAGACTTCCCTCTACAATCCCTATTATTTAGTTTTCATAAGTTACATATGCAAATCTTTAAATTTTTTAAATTTAAAAATAATCAATTTTGGCCTTAAAAAACCAACTCTGGAAAATATTAACTAAGCTTTATAAGTGATTTATATAGTGTTTTTCTAGTTTAATGCTGACTGTCATTATGTTGACGTCAAAATTAAAGCTTTTTTTATGCTGACAAATTAAATTAAATAAAATTTTTGACTATTGTGACTACCAGAATGTTGACTTTTTATTTAAACATGGTTTTTTCCTATTCTTTACTAATAAACTAGCTCTAAAATTACTTTTCATACTTCTATAAACTGTTTAATTCATAATAAAAAATAAAACAAGTGATTATTATTTAATTTTATTCATGTTCTCAACTGATTATTTATACTTTATGAACTATACTCTAATAATTGTAGGACAAATCTTCCAAGAAGCCACAAAAGAACCCCAAGTCAACCAAGAAAGTGCCCAAAGGCTCTGAAAAGGCCCAAAGTCCTTACCACAACAAAAAACCAGCCAAAGAGCCCTCAAAGAAACAGAAGACAAAGGAGAAGACCCCAGACCCTGAAAGCAAAGAGCCCTCCCCTGCCCCCTCCTCTTCTCCAAGCTGGTATCAATAAGAAGGAGATGTGGTTCCACTAAACAAGCAAGGAAGAAAGAAGATAACCAAGAGTCCAGAACCCCAGCCAAGCCCAGATGAATCAAGCTCAAAGGAATCAGGCTCATCCTAGTCCAAGAAGCGCAAGAATCCAACTCCAGATAATTCCCCTCCACCACCCAAGGAATCTGCACCTCCATCCTCCTCATCAATCATCAATAAAGAAGATCCTGGTGATTACCTGTCTGATTATCATCAAGCATCAATTGGCACATGGGATCCCCTAAAGGTTCACAATATATGTAATTTAAAAGGAGAGTTTAAGCTCCCAAAGAAGTTCCCTTGGGTTTTTCCTCTAATGTCTGTCAAAGGAGGTACAAGTTTAGTCTGTGATAGCTATGTTTTCAATTGCAACAATCAGTAGAGAGCAGGAAGAAGCAAGAATTATGTGTGTGAAGATAGAAGCTGCTCTACCAGGATCAACACAGAAGGATGGGATAAAGTCACTAGTGAAAAAGGAGAGCACACATGCAATGCTCCAATCAATCTTATTGAAAAGCTTCTAAAGTGGTACCTCTACCAAATAGTTCCAGTCTCCAAATATGTCAAGGCTTCTTGTGGGGTTCTGTTGCAACCAAGCTTCCAGACTTGCCTGCTAACATATCTTACAATACACAGGGGGCGCTCAATGAGTTTCCCCTTGATGTATCTAACAACATGGATTAATCTGATGGCAATATCAAATGGTGGGTACTTCCTCCTAATTAGGAGCGCTACCAATTCAACCTGCTGATCCCGCACAAGTTATTTCTTGGCTTTGAACCTTACATGGAACACTCCACTATGCCACCCCCTTGTGGCCTTGTGGCTTTCCCCATATGGTATATTAATCACAATATTCCACAATAAACGAGACCTTATTCTTATTATTATGTCCTTTCTATTGGACTGTTGTCTTCCCCAATTCCAAATACTGAATCCTCATTGGTTCAGTTGCAACAGTTCCTGTCCACCAGTCCCCAAAGTGTGTCCTGGATCATATCCAGGGACCAGCTGGAAGGGATTGTCATTCTCCAGTAAGGGAAAATGTATCTCAGAAAAATGTATAGGGGTCAAAATGGGCTTTTTTTCACTCTCAGAAGGAAGATCCCCTTAGAAACCTTCTGGTATATGGCCTGGGAGGTCAAGGAAACAATATGGATTTGCCAATACTTGGAGTTCTCTAACAATATCTTGGACTCCTTGTACTTGGCCTTGACTCCTGCCCTTAGTCTTGGACTTCTGCTCCTTAGACTTGGACTTCTTGCTCCTTAAACTTGGACTCCGGCACCTTAACTGGACTCTAGCGCTGCGCTTAGGATCCAGCTTCTTATTCTTGGGCTCCTGCTCCGTTATTATGGGCTTCAGCTCTCTTTATAGCTCCAGTGGACTTGTTATTCCACTTGTATAAGTACAATCAAGCTCCTTCTGGTGATCAAAAGGCCTCCAAAAACCTCTTGGCAGAAACTCAAAAGGCCTTAGAAAGATCCTGTCAAAGACCTGGAAAGACCTCCAAAAAGACCCTGTAACTTTCCAGCCAGCCACCTTTTTATAGTGTCCTTTTCCCAACGGTTCTGTCTTCAAAATGGCTTTCTTCAGAAGCTTAAACTATTGTCACTCACTTTTTCCTATAATAACTTAAGCTTATATACTTACTTTCTCAAAAGCTTAAAGTATTAATTCACTATTTCCTTGCTTATACTTTAAGCTTTTGGCTTCCAACCAATCATTTTCATCAGGAAACCTGCCAGAACTCAACCAATGAATGCAGAGCGCAGAAATAGACCATTTCTGAAGTTCCACCGGGATCCAACTAAGAAAATAATTTCCACAGCTCAAACCTCTCAAATTGACAACTCTTTGCGCACCAAAGCCTTAATCAGTCCATTATTCCAGCACCAGTCTTCCCTGCATTCAACCTAAACCCATTTAAATAGTAGAATACTATTTAAACTGTTCTTTCTGGACCTCTTCAACGTTTTCCCCATATTTTTACAAATCTTGTAAAATCCAAGGAAAACGTCCCACCAAAACAACTTTTTATCCAGCTCTGATAGCAACATACCTTCATCTATCCTAGGAACTTAATAAATAAATATCTTACCCACACTTCTATCAACATTCTTTCTTGATTTTACTACTAAACCAATGCAAAACATTCTACATTTTCCCATTTTTGGAAAATCCATTCAGCAAATTCTTGGCCTATTTCTCTGGACCACTAGTTCTTTGCCATCATCTTTGGGTTCTTCAGCCAGCTCTTTAACCACATCTTCCTACTCTTCAGATTAACCAGCAAACAGTCCATCTTAGTTCACAGAACAGCTCCTTTCCAGTCTTTAAACAGCCTATCAGTCCTCTGGCTACTCCTTTATCACAACCAACTACTTCTACATCATGATCTTTGAGCCCTTCCACTTATCCTCACTAGGAACCATCTTGGTTCCACCTGCACAATGAGAAATTTTGGTTACAAACTTCAATTTTAACCAACAGTCCTTCAACTAGCCTTCTCTGTGATCAAACAGTTCATCTCACTGGTCTTCTCTGCTGATTCTGTGAACCACCTTGGTTCTTTATCTCAGTCCCTGCTACTGGAACCTGTAGACCCAGGCATGAGTCTATATTGAACTGACGTTTTACTGGGCCCTTGCAAGTGGCAATCCACTTAGGCCATCAACCATATATCAATGTATATGTTGTTGTTTTTACTCACCCAGGTGATTAAGTCTGGGCTTTCAGTTTGCAGAGTAATCAGCTCTACTTTCCAGAGGCCTGATCACACCAAGTTCTGCATCTTGCTTTCCCAAGCAAACCGCCTTGATGACACCTCTGAGAAAATCCATGCCCTTCAATGCTCACTTTGGGTTCCCCCCAAAGCTCCCATGGGGACATAAACAAGGACACCCTACCAGTCTGTTAGGTAGGATGCTTGCTCACAGACCTCCTGTAAGCATATCAGGGCACGTAGAGCCCTCAGAGCTCTTCCCCTCCCTGGCAGCCTGCGCTACCTGCCAGGGGTCCAAAACCTTCTCCACCTCAAACAGACAAAGTTCCCTGCTAGCTATCTCATTCTTCACCCTTTCTCAGCCACATTTCCCTGCTAGGTGAAGAACTCTAGCCCACAGCAGCCAATATCTTCTGCTGGGTGGAGGCAACATCTGCCTCTAGTAGTCTTTACACCTACTAGCTAGGCATTACTGTCCCTAGTAGCCATCATTCCCTACTAGGCCTCTACCTGCAATAAACAACTAAACTTTTGCTTGGCCAACATTAACCCTGCCTGAAAACCACCAAACATGTGGACCGTTACACTTCTAATCTGGCAGTTAAGGCCAACACACACCTAAGTAATGAGAACCTGAAGCTCATCCCTGACTACAACCAGTTAGTGAAGTACATATGTGACAAACATGTGATCTATTCCCCCATAAGAAATCTGCCATGGTCCAAGGAGAGTTATTCTTGACAGAGGAGCTGAATATGTTCAATGATGATGGGGTATTCCTTTTACATGATGATGGACCTAAAGCAGAGGCAAGAATTATATGCTATGCTACACAAAAGAACCTGGAACTGTTAAGAGATTCAGAGACCTGGTTATGTGACGGTACCTTTGCAGTATGCTTCTGCCTTTTTACTAACTATGGGTTGTACATTCCATTATTGAAGGCAAGGTGCTCCCATTTGCCTAATTTCTGCTTCCTGGTGCAATAGAAGAGATCTACACAAGGGCCTTTAAAATCCTTCAGGAGGGCATTAAAGCCCTACCAAGTAATAAAAAGAGTCCCCCTTGGCCATAACACTAGAGCCAATGCAGATGATGATGAAAAAGATGAAGCCACCCTTGCTGCAGAACAAAAAGCTAATGATAAAACACTATGCCCCTCAACTATAATCATGGACTATGAAACTGCCCAGTATAACGCTTTTGTAAATACCTTTGATGGAGAGGTCCAGGGGTGTTTTTTCCATTATATACAGGCTTTAAAAAAGCAACTAAAGGGTCTACTTGAGCTCAGCAAGCTCCACTGTCTAGATACATCAGGAAAGTGCAAGTTCTTAATTCAGAAGTTTGTAGCACTAGCCTTTGTAAAGCCAGAGCAAACTGGAAAAGCCTTTGACCTCCTATGCCAGGATCCAGATGCCAAGAAACATGAGGATGCCTTCTACCCTTTCATTGAATATTATGAACCACAGTGGATTGGACGTAAGGTCACTAAGCGCCAGAGCAAGCCCAGAGCCAAAGCCAACTGGAACTGCTACCAGGAAGTTCTTAAAGATGAGATAAAAACTACATAATCTTTAGAGGGCTGGCATAAGAATATCAAGTCCTCCTTTGGAATCAAGCCCAGATACAACACCTTCTACAAGCACCTCAAAGTCCAACAGGGGAAGACTGTTGCATCCATCAGAGATATTGAGAACCACCCATACAAGAGGAAGAGAACCACCAAAGAGAAACAATATCAAGAGAAGATCAAGGACGTTGTCAAGGCCAAATATTAGCTTTCAGAGATTAGGGAATACATCAAGAAGATTGCCACAGTTCTTAATGGCAGCCAGGTGATCACAGTCTAGCTTTTAATTAAAGTTATTAAGTATTGCCTAATTTTTTTATATAGTTCTTATATGCTCAGTATAATATTTTTAAAAAAATAATTATTTTAAATAACTCATTAATAATTTATGATACTGTTTTTATAAAATCATTGATTTTTTATTGATAGTTTCATGCCTTAGACTGTATTACATGGCCTATATTGGTATTTTACTAGTAAATTATATCTTTTTTATTTTTCAATATAGAAAAAAATTATAGAACTGTTTCTTATTATTATATTTTTCTATAACATGAAAATTCTTATGTAGTACCTTTTTGTATATTGGATTTTTTTATCTTTATAAGTGGAAAAAATATTTTATAGTAAAGATAGCCAATTTTATAGTGAATTATATTTGAAGTGGGTTTTTATGAATTTTTTTAATTGACATGTATAATTTTTATTGACTTTTTAAAATCTATGTTGCAACATTACCCTAAAAAGTATCTTGAAGCTTAATTTTTATTAAGTAAAATGTTCAGGAAACAGGTTTCTGCTTATTAAAAAAGTGTCAATGTCCAGGAAATGACATTAAGTAAAAACTTAATTCTGACTTTCCAATGCTGTCAACATTAAAGTATTTTTAATTCTGATTGCTGGCATATAGTAAGTCAACTTGCAGAATGAGTTAATTCTGGTGGTTGCCATCCAGTATGATGCCTGGGCTCCTGACAACCTCCCTGATAACCTCCCTCTAGAGGAGGCTGACCTTCAGCCGGGGGGAGTGTTGAAACAGCAGGCTTAACTTCACCCACAAGGTTCCAAACAAGCAGGTTTGTGAACTGCAAGCCAAATTCTCAATGACCTGTAGCCAAAACAGGAATTCAACTCAAATTACCAAGACTTTACCCTTACAGAAAGTCAAGACACTAAGGTTTGTCTACCCCTTCCCAGGAGAAAGAAGATGAGCCACCTTATGTTCTCTGCTATTATTACAGCCTTCCTAGGGATTGGAGCCTGCCAAACCATATAAAACCATATGAGCTATTTCAAGAACCTACCAATAAGAACTACTACAAGGAGCCAGCACAATTAAACTCCTCCCAGCTTTACTCCTGGCCCACCTTGGTTTTGCCCCACTCAACAATGTACATAGCTGTATACCCCTTTACGTATTATGTAACAATTATTCTGCTAATAGTTTCAGACATTTAATGTGCACACTAAGGTTTTCCGTTGGGTATTGACAGTATACCCAATTTTCACCTCTCTCACAAGGTTCAAAATGTTGGACTTGGGACTCTACTTGGCTAAAATACTCCCCCAAATGTTGGGTATTTACACATGGGCACTATCAACATGAGTGCTGTTGCCATATGATCATTGCCACATTTGCCTCCCCCTGTAGTCTAATGGCCTTCTCCCACAGCATAATAGTGCTTCCTTTACTACAATAAAGATTGTCTTATTCCCAATCCCTCTTCCATGCTATTTTTGGACTGTTATCTCCCCCCAAACCCAATAACTGAACTATAACTAGTTCATTTGCAATGCTATCCTTGACAACTGTTTTGAATATACAGTAGTTTTAAAAGCTATGGCAACAACTAAAAATACCTCAGATTTAAATTAAATGGTTTCAAATTTAAACTAAATACAACTATCAGGTTAAAATATACACTCTGTTAACAGGGATTTTTGGTGTTAATGGGTAAAATGGGTCAACACAGCAAAGAAGTGCTCATTTGCAAAGCAAAACCATTCAAAATACAATCCAAAATACATGGATTCACAAACAAAATGGTGTGAGTTGACTTTTGGTGTACATATGGGTCATTATTTTAGAGATTAGGCCATTTTCTAATGCACATGCTGCTCAAGTCGCAGCATAACACAGTTCGATTTTGAAAAAGTAACTAATTACACAATTTATATTTAAAACATTAATAACTCAATGAA
>QTSX02007593.1:0-15209 GCA_014839935.2 Entomophthora muscae | reverse complement strand
ATAAAAACCAATGTATCTCACTAGCTATCAAAACCACTGTACTTTATGATAGTTATTTGATGATTATGCTTGTGATAGTTCAAGTAATGGTTTTAATATCTTTAAAAATATGAATGGCTGTCAAACTCAGCTATCTGGAGCAGCTTACATTAAGAGTTCCTTGGTTGTCCTTGTGTTTGTGTGCATATGGGCTTTTAAATGTTTATCATGTCAAAACTGTACAGATTATGTTGTTATTCTTTCTTTCAACCTAATTTACAACAATCCTGGAGAAAATTTGTAGCTGAGATATGGAGCACCTCCTAATAAAAATTATATTTCCCTGGGGGTAGAAAATTAAACTTTTCAATTGATGGAGCTATGATGAAGAGTAAAGAATAAAAGCATAAAAAAATTTAATATTATTGTCATATGTCATCAAGATGGCTGGAAGCCTAGCTCTTGGGGTGAAAGCTGAAAGTCTGGAGAAAAATATATAGTGATCAATAAGATTTATAAGCGCCATATATTATACTGATAAGAGGGCCACTAAGTCTTTATAAAAAGACCTTTCTTTGCAGCATCAGGAGAAAAATTGAATATGGTTCCTTTTTATTGAGAGTTTTCTTCTGGGACATTCAGATCTATAAGATCCTAGAATCTTTGTTGATGTAAATATATGGTGTCATTTTATACTAATGCCTTTATAATATCTTGGTTTTGCTCTATATTTATCCATCAGGCTTCTTCTGTATCAGCTTACCCAATTCAGTCCCATATTAGTGGCTACAACAGGTCTACATGTTAAACCATGATTCAAAAATTTAAAGGAAACCCGAAAAAAATTATCTAGACCTTTGTCAGGAATTCTGAGATCTATTGATTGACTGGACCATAAGCCTCCAGGGTCAGTAGCCTGACAGCGCCTAGACAACACCCTGCCACCAACCTTGATAGACTTAATTATACAATTCTACTGATAGATTCAGGTAAATAGAAAACGATAAATGTAAGCGATTGCTTAAAATCTGACCTATATTGAGAATGAACATTCAATTGGCTGAGAATAAGGTAACATAGATTGATGACTTGGGAACATGTCAGAATATTCCTGTGGGAAGCACCACTGCCAAACCTTCCTACATCTTAGAAAGATTCAAGGAAATCACCCTTTATGAAAAGACATATATCTGCTCATGCAGAATAAAAAACCATCTAAATGAGTAACTGGTTACTCAAAGATGCAGTAGCATCAGATGATACAACACTGGGACCCCATTATAAATACATGAGGTCCATCAATTAATTATAGCCCCATGCTAGCACAACATGGATGCCTAACTCTGGGGGCTAAAATTGGCAGTCTGGGAAATAGATGATTGGCAAATAAGAGTTAGAAGCACCAGATGTTAACCTGGGGAAGAGGGCCTAAACACCACATATAAGATGCTCTATTAATCATAGATAGAGCAGAATAATACCCACTGCAATAGAGAGTTGATATCTGCTATTGTTGAAGTACTACTACTACACCACTGTTAGTACTCAGAAGCATCCAAGTATTGGGAAAAGCCTTGTCAATACTTGCAGTGAAATGTATTATTTCCCTTGGTATCAGGATACCAGGAGTACTGTGATGCTCCTTCAGGTGAGGGAGGAGCATTCACAGGTACTGGCATGGCCCACCAGATGATGGGACCTAAATTTACCAGGTAGGAGAGGGCCTTTCCTGCTACAGCCCAGGGTCCTGCCCCTGGCAAGGCAGAATCAATCAATTCTGTAAGTTCCAGATACAGAACTCCCAGGAATTGACTACTCTAGCCAGTGGCGTCAGAAGTGGATGGGGTTGAGATGGTTGGTTTGGGCGTCAGGGGTGGTTCCATTGGGATCAATTATGCAGCAGGATTATTGTATTTCCTGTTGAATATCAAAGGGTATATAGTGATTTTTCTGCTTTCATGGATTATTTGATATAGATCCTTGGGAGCGTCTGGGAGACTGTACCACTGCAAGTCTTCCAAGGTCCAGGGTTCATGGTCAGGGTTATGAGGATACTCAGTGAAGTGCACAGGGCCAAACAGAGCGCCAGGAGGGCGGTAGTAGTCAAAGGCTTTGGTTTTGTCAGCTGGAGTCTGGCTATCTATCCCAAGGGATGGATGCTGACAATTGGGTGTATGCAGATGGAAGAGTATCAAAATTATGTATGGAAACAGATTGGTGAACCAAAGGTTCATAGCAACTTTAGTGATAAAAATGACAATACAGAATCTTTCAGGTGCTTCTGGATTATATACTTATTCACATGCAAGTGCCTCTGGGCATTCTTATGGTGCTATCTGTGTGGCAAGGCTTGGCATCTCAGGTTCTGCTATTTTATTGGCTGCTTCATGGTCATTTTTGGGGTCTTCAGGAACAGTTGCTTGGCTTTTTGGTGGTCCATCTTGGCTTGGCTGATCATTGGTTCTGGCAGGTTTGGCTGCAGGGGTCATGTGATCTTTTTTAATTTGATTACCATTTTAGGACTGGCTTGACTGGCATTCCTGAGGCAAAAGAACTTGATTAAAAAAGGGGTTCCTAATTGGAAACCCCAAATTACCAAATGGAGGGTATGCTTGAGCTGGGAGTTCTTGTCAGCTAAATTTGGCTTGCCCAGGCCCAGCCAAACCCACCAAGGCTTGGGCATAGCTTTTGGGGCCCAGGATGGGCCCCACAACTACTTCCAGATTGGGAGTGGTTCCTGCACCTGGGTATTTGATTTTTAAAGCAAACCCAGGTGCAGGCAAGCTCCTGCTACCCGCTCCCCCTGCCTTGTGGCTGGGAGCGGGTTTGAATCCCATAGTGGGATTTGAAATTGTTACTTACGTAACACTTGGATTGAACAAAGAAACATCAACACACTGTATAATTGACTTAAATGATATCATATGATTATCTTCATACAACCCCTGATAAAACACCCATGGAACAAAATAATAAAGAGCCTTTTCACAAGATACAAAATCTTGACAAGCTTCCTATGATGGAGTGTAGATTGTCCCTAAAACTATCTTATGTTGCTATTTAAGAGCCTCTTCTTCACATCTGCCAGCTATAAATGATGCAACCAAGATTACTCCCCTGCTTGCTAACATATCTCACAATACACAGGGGGCGCTAAAAGAGATGCCCTGTAATTTGACTAAAGGTATAGAGGGTCATTTAGGCAATGTCAATCTGTGGGCATTATCTCCAAATTAGGATCAATGCCAATTAAATGAGTTGATTCCTCACTCAAGTTATTCCCAGCCCAAAACCTTATACCAAACCCGCCATAGTACCACCCCCTGATGGGTCTGTGGCTTCTCAATATATTATATAGCCATGCCATTCTCTAAGTAAACATTATCTAATTTATATTCTTATCATTTCTATTGGACCACTGTCTTCCCTGATCTAAATAATGAACTATTATTGGTTCAGCTGCAACATAAGCACCAGAATTTTTATTGGTACTGGTAGAGGATCCTTGGATACTGCCATCTGCATCAAAGTGTCCTTGGCCTTGAAGACTCCCTTGCCCATCTTCTTTAAATAAGCTACCCACTGCAGCTGACATCTCCTTAATACAGCCCCTGATTGATAGCAAGGGCGGTTGATATAAATGCTAATCCCCTAACGGCATGAAAAGCTTTCAATACAGCAATAAATATATTTGAACCAATGTCAGGGAACCAACTCTGGGCAGCCACCCTGTCATTCTCTGGGATCAGATAGGCCGCAGGCCAGGCAGGCAGGGCCCACCATAGGATTGGTGCTAACTTAAAGAGGTATGGTATAGATTCCCCCCAAGACCACAAGCCAGAAGCTGGGACTATAGTGTCAACCACCCCAGAAAGGTTGATGTACACTGTATCAACCAACTTGTTTGAAATATCTAGGGGAGTTTGGAGGCAGAGGCAGGCATCAGTTTGAGGATGGGAGGCGGCTCCATGTCTAGTTGGTAGGCAGGGAGGAAGCAGTATTTATCTTTGAAAATCCAGGGTTCAGCGGTAAACCAAGGGCCACTCCTATTATATATGGACAAATATTTAGTGTGGGCCAAGGGGTCACTTGCCAGCATGTTCTTGAAGGTGAATCCATGATACTTGGGCTTCAAGGGGTACTCTATCAAGCAGGTGGGACCAAAGGGAGCACCTGAAAGACATAAACTTGCAGGCGGTAGGGAAGGCAGGCTGAAAGGATTAGAGTTGAACTTTCAGATTAGTAAGATAAAGTATAGCAATGATTAGGAAAAACAATATCTTATAGCTTTTATTTAAAAATTGAAATAAAGTCTGGTGCAGGGTCTATGGGTTCATATAGCACCTGCTTCCAGACTTTAATCATAATGGGCGGGATCCAGTTGGTCAGGAAATGGGAATTGGGACAGGTAGGTTGCCTGGGTTTTGAGGCAGCAAAATGGCACTGTTGCAGGAAAGGCTTTCATTGGCTGAAGCTTTGGGAAGGGTAGCAAAACCCTTATTCTCTAGAGCAGTATTCTTGAGGGCAGTTTGCTGGTCAGTGCTTTTCACATGAACAAGGTTCTGATTGACTGCTTGGGTGAACTCAACACTAATCAGGCCAATGGCTGGTGTCCTCTCATCTACATTGGGCCAGTGGCTGAAGAGCTTCATTGGGGCCACCTCTGGGAAATTCAAGGGAATTTTCAACTGCAACATTAGTGAATTGAATCCAGGAGAATTCAATCCCCAAAACACAGGCACCCAATCCTTAGGGCTGGCGGCCTGTGGCCCACATTAACCAGGGTTTGAATCCTGTTAAACCCTTGGGTTTCAGAAGGGGGAGATATCATTCCTGAAACATCCCCATAGAGTTAAGAGACAAGGAATTCAAAATATAGAGAAGCCCTTAAATTAATAGGCCAATATTAACCAAGAAATTGATCAGAAGTGGGTTGTTGTGAGGCAAGTGAGTATTCTAAAAAGAAATTTGAGATAGCCATTTAAAGCCTCAAACCTATTAAATCAAGTAGTTTGGTATTTTTGGGTCCAAAAGTTGAATGTTGGTACCATCAAATTCTGTGCCACCTGAGGGTCTGGTCCAGAAACCTTTCTCTTGTGATACCATCAATCCTTCCTAACACTTATATGGGCTGGGTTAGAGCTCAGAACTACTCCAGTAGTTAAATAAATATCTGAAAATTAGCAAAAAGTAGCATTTTAATTTTTTGGTAAGTAGACTTCATGGAAATAGAGCTCCAGTTAGCATATATACTATTTTGACTCTTTGAAAGTCAAGGCCTCAATTTTGCGGTGTCTGTGATATCTGTGCTGTTGTCTGCGGCCCCAGTTCCTGCAATCAAGGAAATTGTTGAGCCTGCTTGCCAAATCATTTACCTCTGAAACCCTGTCTTATTTCACCAAGCTATTGCTTTTGTGCCATCCACCCTTGCTTTCACTGGGTGCCTCCTTGCAATGCCTTTGCTAGGGGTTGATAATCTGAGGATCTCAACATTGAGAACTGTTCTTCTTGCAATGCTTATAGAATTTTTGTTTTCATCCCCCAGTTTCTTGATACTTTTGAGTTTCAGAGCGGCTCCACCATCACAACAACCGTAAAAACCACTGTACTAAAAGCTGTAACTAAAGTTAATTTCAAAACTTTGGTCACTGATTTAGGAACATGTTATTTTGTCATAGATCTAATTGATTTCCTTTAAACCATTTGAAACTTAAATCACTTTAACGCTCCAAGAAAAGGTATGTGATCAATTTATAGAACATTTGATCCAGCACCCTGGTACAATCACAAGGACGTTAGCCCATATGGTTATTGCCAAAGGCTGCTTTCAGTTCAGCCCCTTATACTTGGATGGGATGAGCCCCAGTTTAAATTGTTTGTCATAACCCATCAAGGTGCTGAAGAGTTCTATTTAAATCTAATACAGGGGCATATGAGATTCATATGCGGCAAGCTTCCAAATCATACTCTAAAAAAGAATCTTGCATTACTTCCAATTTATCCCAACTTGGTGTCTTTGATTATCAGGGGCTCTACCATATACTATCCAGGGACTTACTAATCAAAGGTAGTCTTAGTCTGAAATATTCTCTCTTTCTGGAGTAGTGATCTATCCCAAGATAAGGAAATAGTTGACTGAATACAGTCAGGGATCCTGAGTCCTTGTTAGACCTGCTCTCTGGCAGCTCTCACTGCTCAAACTTCATGATGATATAGTACTTTGGTAAAGGGTTTGTGTCCTTATTGTCGTAACTGTGCTGTTTTAGCAGAGTTACACAGGGAAAAATATTTAGAAGATAGATAATAATCTTTATTGAGAGATAATGATTATATAGTTCATGTGAATCAAGGATAGTAGGAACAAGATTGGTGATCACACGGCTGGATGGAAGAAGGGGGTGGCTTGATCCTGATAATGAGTCAAGCACCAAATCAAGGTATCCACCGTGAAGGATCATCATCTGTTCATGTTGTTAGATTTGGTAATTTGAGTTGACTTCCTAGTCTGGCTTCAGGTGACCAGATAATCGGATTACGGGTCACAAACCCGCTTGGTTGGAACCTTGCTGGCGGGTCGAGCCTGCGGTTTCAACATTATGCACCCTCCAACTTATCCAAAAGTTGTACACATATTGATGGCCAAGGTTTGGATTGGGATTGTGCAGCTTAGTATAACGTTATGCCTACCAGATAACCCAATACTCATCACTGCTATATAGAACAGCTTAACCATGCTCCAAGCTTGATGTTTAATCTCTAGTGATGCTGATTGCTTTTAAGTGCAGCCGTATAAGCCAACTGAATTATAGGATTATCCAGCTCCCTGGATTTAGGATTGAAGGGTCGTATGGGCTTTAGCAGTCTAGGTTTTTGGGTCTTCCAGCTCTGCCAAAATTGTTCACCTTCAGAGGATAGCTCAGCTGTTTTCAAAAACATGCTACAGATGTGAATATATATAGGGAATGTAATATAGTTATAATAGGACTAACAAGCCTTAAGGGTTTATTGGCTTAAAAAATTGGATGGCCCAATGTATCTCAGGCCAAATGGGAGTCATCTTATAAGTCTTTGTTGGGATTTAAGGTACTGTTATTTAAATAGAATTTAGTGTGTTCAATCCTTCTACCGGCTATAATCCTTTTGTTGCAGCCCTTTTAGGCATCTCTAGCTACATTGGGAGCTACATGTTTGTCAGATGGACAAACTGTCATGAACTTAGGATAGAGAACCAGTAATCTATATAGGTTCTTGTGTCCTGGATGCCAGGAGCAAGTTCAGAGCCCTAAAGGTTATTCTTCCACATAGAAATATAATACAGCGGTAAGTCTTCTACTTCTTTGGATGAAGGATTTCAGAACCCAATTTATTCCTATACCTGGAAAGATATTTCCATGTTTGGCTGATAGCTTGATAAAGCACTGGTCCTTCTTCTCAGCTTATTTTAAATTTTATGCAGCTATTGGCATGCTTCTTTAGCTATCGCATGGATGCGGGAGATGGGTCCAGAGAGACAGAACTCTGCCTCAATTGAATCATAAAAATTACCACTTGGAATTTTCTACAGTTAGAAGAGTTTTAGGCTCCCATATAAAAGCATCATACAACAAAGTGCCTCGGCGACACTTAGGATTTGCTGTAAAAAAGTTAGCTCTAAACTAAATCACATCGGGGAGTGGTTCACATAGTGCTAGCTGTGTTGCTTTTCTAGAGATATAGTATCACTATATTATTAAACGTGGTCCTTCGAGTTAGCTTGGGATGAAGAAACTGTGATGTTTAATGTCTAAGTGGGTTCATAAGAGAGTTGATGACAATTCCTGCTGCAACAGAGACATTGAGCGAACCAACTTCAACTGCGGCAGATTGAGACTTGTGGCCGGGGATATGAAGGATGTGGTGGCAAACTTCCAGGGCAGCAGGGGACATGCCAGACCCTAAGGAAATTGATATTGGATTGGCATAGAAATTACCTTCATTCCCAAGTACAACCAACGTAGGCTGAGGCGACTGAGAATGCAACTCTGAAATAGGCAGGGAATCTTGAGTGAAACCAGTTCCTAAAATGCGCCAGCCATTTTCTTTGGATTTGGAAAGAAAACTAACGAGCCCGCCAACTTGGCAGACTTGAAGTATTTCCAAGGCACCGGCACTAGTTTTGGAGACTGTTGGCGTTGGACCGGCACTAGAAACGTTAGCAGCTGATGGATCCAATGTCTACCTTTCATCGCGAGTGATCATAACGCCATCAGCCCCAAGGAAATGTGCTGTTCTAAACTATAAGTAGAAGAAGATCAGAACACTACCTGATAATAGCCCCCAAATTATGTGGGTCCATGATTCTATCCAGGACTACCCAAAGTGGCATCTTGGATTTATCAGTATTTGTACAAGATATGGTGTTATCGTTTGAAAGGATTATGTCATAGGTGTGCATCTGCTGCTCAAGCTTTCCAAGGGACTTTGCTAAAGGTAAGCGTAAAGTACCCACTCTAGCAACAACTCCCTGATTTAGTGTAAGCTTTTACTAAAAGGGGAGTAAACCTGATGGGGTGAGCCTTCAGAAAGTTGATCAAGTCGTAGTCTAGTGGTGGGTACTATATCTATCTTTCTTTCTCTGGCAAGGGCCAGGATTTCCTCCCTTCTACTGCTATTGTATGTTTTAGAAAAGCCCGAAGAATGTATCTCACTCTGATGCGATTTTAGAGGCCTTTTTACGAATTTTCTTATTAAGAAATGCTTCAACAGGTGATGAATACCCTTCCTGTGGTACGTCTTTAGGCAGGGCTGATTCGAGAACATAAAGTTTGTACACTTTTCGCCGATACATCTTCAAGAGAGGTAACAAAGAAGCATATCCAAATATGTATTCTCGATCTATTGGTGCTAGAATAGAGTTCAGCTTTTATGAGATGAGGGCAGAATAGTGCAAACCCCCAGAAGCATCTTTTCTGGATTGATTTTTCTAAAAAAATAGTCTGTGGCGGTCAACAAAAATCGTGGGGTTCAAAATTTCTGATGATCAAAGGGAAAATACAACCTTCACAGCAATTCCTGGTTTGACACCCATTTATTATTTTTAAGCAAAACTAAATATAAGTTTATTTCAATTGTAGGTTCTGAGAAATAGCTTGGAAAAGATTCCGAAGAGATAAGCAGCACTTAATTCATTCCCAGCAAAAGAGCTTTAAGCATGAGGTTCTAGATGAAGATACAGAAGTTCATTTTTCAGGCCTATACTAATTAGGTAAAAAACTTCCTATACAATACGCTCCTATAAAAATATATTTTTAAACTAAACCAACCAAAAATACAAGAAAATTTGAACCTGCTTACGAAATATGGGCTCGGAAAAATATGAAAGATTATTTCATACTCTGCAGTGCGGGAACAAAGTTAGCTAAAAATATATATTGCTTATCTTGACTGATATTTAGAATTGTAAATATTGCCAAAGAACAGAGTGGACGATAAGAAAAATACCAATAAAAATACCACCCTTATAAATAATGGAGGGTTGAGATAACTTATAAGAAGGTATAAATGTTTGAGTTAAAGAAAAACAAAAGGAAAACTTAGATATATATTGTAGTCCTGTACACCTTTGCAACTTAAAATAGCACAACCCCATATTAAACAAAACGTGCGCTGTACCTACCTTTTTCTTTAGGTTTGAGAGCTTGGGTTTCGGAATAGATGTTATTTCGCGGCGTGAAATCCAAGTTAATGGAAGAGAGTGCCAGCTGCCTAGTTTGAATGTGGCTTTTGGATAGCCCTTCCCCAAAAATATCCCTGGCCGAGGATGCAGCAGCTCTGTTCACCGACAAACGACTTAAGATGGCCTTGTAGCTCATGGATCAACCTTCAAATTTAAGATCCCAAGGTATGGCTATTGAAGTCATGTTTATATGTGAACAGCTGCAAAAATTATTTCTCGGTTATCAGCCCTGGAAATGTGGCGATGTCCTGGAACTAGGGCTGGGAAGATAACAGTTTTATAATATAAATTTCTATTCGATATAATTTATTCCGATTTAAAAAACCGTGGCCTTCCCAACCCTACCTGAAAGGGGCAGGAAGATATTCTGTTGACTGGTTTTCAGTCAAATTTGATCCAGCTATAATTTCTTCATATATAATTTTTTAACTTTACAATAAATCAAAAATTTAAATATAGTATATTCACTCTTGAAAGCTATGCTTCACACATAATTATTCCTAACTTTATTTTTGTACTTAAGTGGCTTAATTTTAAACATTTACCTTTTTAAAAGCCAATAGAATTAAACTTACCTGCTAGAAGATAAAACAGGAACATTAAAAGTCTCAAGGGATAGCTTTTATAGAGAAGCCTTTCTTTATTTTGTACTTTTTTTACCGTCGCAGAGTAAAAGTATTGGCTCATTATTTTTCTTGTTATGCCTAGGCGCCAGATTTATCCTTTTATAACTTAATTGCATTATTTATATTCAAATTATTCAGAAAGCTTAAAATACAATCAACAAATTCCAAAACTTTAATTGATCTTGGGCTTAAATGATTTTTTTTTAAAAAATAGGGCATCAATTTTAGAATTGAAAATTGCAACTTATAGTATTACTGAAAATATCTTAAGTGCTACTACAAACTACAAACCAAAAATATTTATGATGAGTTGCATGGGAGAGTAATAGCAGCCCCAAAGCTATAAATGCTATTACCCTATCTTTGGCTCATCATAAATATTCTTAGTTTGTTTCAGAAAAAAAGGTTGTTGTTTTTGAAAGACTGATAACTCTATTTAAAATACACCCTCTAGTAAGCTGCCCTACTTCATGAACTTGCCCTAGTGCACCACTAGCATCTTCTGATATTTTTGTTTCTCTGGTACCATCACGTGATTTCAAATAATAAGTTATCTCAGAATATTCTGAGAGACTTTCAAATGTTAAAGGTGAAGTATACAACTTCCCATCTTTCATCAAATATGAAAGATTAATGCACAGATTTTTAACTTTGAGCTCTTTCCTTATAGGCCTAACTTTTCTCTCATAAATATAAAAGAATGACTTTTGAGAAATATTTGAGCCTGATAGCGCTGATTTATATAATTCTTTTCTTTTTCCTTCTTGCTCAAAAATATTTTTAATATCATTTATATTCTTAATATAAATCTGGTTTTCTTTCTCTTTTAATGTTTTTGATATTACACCAAAGTGACCATCAACAATGCTTTTTCCATGACATTCTACAAAATGATTATATTTTATAGAACCTTTAATATATTTAGGTGCCTCTTTAAATAAGTAATATAAGAATTCATATGATCTAAAATGATTTCCATTATCAGTCCATACTTTTATATTATTTATTTTTTTAAATCTATCTAATTTAAGAATTTTTATAAACACTCACCTGAAAATAAAGAATCATGTGATAATATTTGAGACAAAAAATCATGATATTCATATTTAATTTTATTGTTTTCCTTAAAAACTAATGCAAACCCTAATAATGAGATTGGTTTTTTTGAATAAAAACAATTATTGGTCTCAATTGGACCACCTCCAACCTTTAAGTTTTCTTTATAATCTATAACTACAACACAAGACTCATCATCTAATTCATTAATATCTTTTTTATATTCACAATTTTGATGAACATAAAAGTCTTGGTGCTGATTAATGGTCTTTAAGTCATTGTCTATAGATTCTGGTAATGGTAAGTTTTTACTTTCACATTCTTCCTTCTTTTTTTCTAGTGAATTTTTTAAATTACAAATATTGCACATATCGGTTTGTTTTTTACTTTTTATTATATTTTTAGAGATTAATTTATAGTAAGTAGAAAATGAAACTGAAATTTCATTTTTTATTTTCATATTTTCATATATTTCTTTTTTTGTTTTAAGTAGAGAGTATTTAATTTCAGTTGAGTAATTACTCATCTCTTTTTCTATATCTTTATAAATTTTTTCAGGCACTTTTTTGTAAACTGGCTTGTTTCAAAAGAATTTTCCAGCAATTTTTTAATTATTTTTTTAGTTATTTCTTTTTTTAATGAATAGTTATTATTTTTTTGGCTTTTTTGTTTAAACTTACATTTTTATTTTTATTTATTTTTTCTTGAGTATTCAAACTCACTTTTGGTTATATTAAACCCCATATCATTAAGCTCTTTTAAAGAGTAACTGGAAGTAACCAGAGATCGCAAGGCTGGGAGATGTTTTTGGGGAGAAGATTTCATGAGATCCTTTAAGTTTTCAATGAACTCATTGTCTTTTTGATTTTGAATAGTTGGCAGGAACTGAGCTTTCCCAAATTCAGTTTGAGTAAGGAAGTGCTTGATGAAATTATCAAGATCATCACCAGCAATAAAGAGGAATGCCTTTTTTAACATTGCAATTCTCTCTCTTTTTGTTGAAGCTCCCAAGGAAAAAAAGGGTAGCATGGCAGAAGTAAATTTAACTGAGGACATGGTAGTATTTTGAATCTGTAATTAGGTCATATCTCTGAAATGTGCCTTAATGTTGGAGTAGTTATGATCAGAATGTGGCCTTTGAATGGGGTCTTTTGGATTAGAAGCTTTGTGGTGCTTTAGCTCTTATATACCAAGCTAAATGACACCATTCTGAAAGAAATGGTGTGATAGCTTTTATTATAGTTTGAACTTGAATTTATGTTTGCAGAATTAATTAAATACCCAGTTTTCATGCACAAGTGATACATGTGAAGCAGCTAAGCATTATTCTTACATCATATCCTCTTTGTAATCAATGCAAATCAATTAAATGATGTATTCAGTTAATTGTAACTCTTCCGCATATTTTAAAATGATAAAATATTAAAGAATTCCATTTAAAGAATGCTTAATTTGAGGTTTGAAGCTCACTTGAACCTTAAAATCAATCTAAACAGTGATAAAAACACCCTAACTTCAAACTATTATAAAATCCTAAAGAATTGAGCTTTTTAAATAAAATAAAATTCTAAAATAAAGCTCTCAATCTTATCTTTAATTTCATCAAATAAAAAAAATCTATTGTATATTAAAAAAGAGTATTTATTAGCTTTGAAGTGATCTACTTTATATCATTAGATATAATCATATAATAAAATCTGGATTATACTCTTTTAAATTACTTTTGCTTTAATATTGAGTATAGTATACATATTAAAATTTTTACACCAATAGAAAGATAGGATTCTTAGCTTTATTTTGATAGTTTACAGTGTGAAAAAAATATTAATTTTTCATTGAGTTATTAATGTTTTAAATATAAAATGTTAATTAGTTACTTTTTCAAAATTGAACTGTGTTATGCTGCGACTTGAGCAGCATGTGTATTAGAAAATGGCCTAATCCCTAAAATAATGACCCTATTGCATACAAAGTAACCTATATATGGATCAAATTTGGCTGAGAACCAGCCAGCAGAAAATAACTGCCAGAATATCTTGCCACCCCATCTGAAACTAGAGATCCCCATCCGTCACCTTATCAAACAATCTACTAAACCAATCTCTACCTTTTGAACCAATACAATTATAGCACGCTCACCCAATAGCTCATGATTAGGGAAGGGACAGAAACAGCAATTGTGCAAACACAGTGTCACAAAACCATTTTTTTTGGATGTTTTGGATTGGTTCACAAAACAATCCATGTGATTTTGGGTCACAACTTTTGGAGTAGGTCACAATTTGTGCCTCACTCCATTGTGTAGATCACAAAATATAAAAGGAAGGTGATTTTCATGGATGAAACATATGATTTCCTTTTGTGAAGGGGCACAGGATATAAAATTAGAATGGTTCTCAAGGGTAAAACAGATGGTGTCATTTTGTGCAAGGCATAGGATGTAAAATTAGAGGAAGTTCAGTTGTGGGACTTTACGTTTTAAATTGAATTTATAGCTTTACCTGCCATTATCTCACAATGATAGATTTGATCATACCACAGTTTGCTTTAGATAATTATATTAAAACACCAATCAAAATATTAATAAATATATACTTCAATTGAAAGGAATAACTTACATACTTATGATTGGACACAACACAAAACCACATGAGATTGTGCTTGGTCACATCACAATTCATGCAGATTTGTTTTGTGACTTTTGGAGCAGGGCACAAAATGTGGCAGTTGAAATTGTGTACTGCTCCCTAAAAACACAAAACCAATCCACATGAATTGTGATGTGACATGAAGGTCACAAAATGAATTGTGCTCAACTGACAAAGTCACAAAACCAATTGTGCCGATCAAATCTTGGTCACAAAACCAATTGTGTAGATTTTGGTGCCCATCCCAACCCTACTCATGATTACCATCTTAAATATATAAAGAAATAAATGTAAGCGGTTAAGGGATGGGGCAAGCTTCTTTCCAGTGAATGCCTGGGACAAAGAGCCGTTACTATTTTTAACGTGATACAGCAAACACCAGTAAAAATATATATACACTCAAAGCCAATGATACACAGCTGAACAACAGAACGAATCAAACCTGTGTACAGACTGTAAGGCCATAGGCTTCTTGGAAGATAACTGTAAACTAATGCCCTTAGGCCAATAATATCAATGCTGGTTAGGGCTGTGGCCTCCCACCCCCAGACAAAACCTGGATTCTGTCTGAAGTTTCTGAAAATGTGGAAGGCAATATATTTTCTATTTAAAGCTGATTTTAAATATGATCTTCTGGAATGTCGGATAAAGAAGATCTTTGTCCAGGGGTGAGACGCTGCAGCCCTAATGCTGATCAAGTACAAGAGAGTGGACAAAGTTTACAAAATAAATTGCATAACAACCCCAAATAACTTTTAAGGTGAGGACTGAGTTAATTTATTGCAACATAAATAGAAGGATAGTGGCATCCAGAATCAAAATGGCAAGGGATAAAGATCCATATCCACAGACCATTAAAGATAAGCCAAACACAGGAAAAATACTGCTGAGTGAAATCCCAAAAGTAAACTTGGGATTGGGTAGAATGACCTATGCCAACCATAACCCAGCTAGATACAGCGCCTGAGAGGGGAACAAAGGATCCTCTGAGTAGAACTTGGGAGACTGGAGTGTCCTCCTGTCCCATTTCCTCTGGATGACACTCAACATTGGTGAAATTCAAGGGCAAAGCTCTAGAGACATTCTCCCAGAAGCCAGTGATAAGGCAGTTAAATATCAAATTAACAGGAAAGAGGTGGAAAAGCCATAGCAGGGGATTCATTCTTAAACTTTTAAGGAAATATT
>QTSX02007592.1:0-15296 GCA_014839935.2 Entomophthora muscae | reverse complement strand
ACTAAGGCTGGGTATCCCTTCCAGGCTATTAGGTAGTGCAGGCGCTTGAGGGATAGTTTGGATGAAATTATTGATTCCAGTTCATATTCCAGTTGTCCATCCACCATTATGGGGTCAGGAGTAGATACAGGGGGACCTTCATACTTAGTTAAAAGGCATTCATGAAATGTGCTGAAGATGTGGAAGGAGGGAGGGAGGTCCAGTTGGTAGGCTGAAGATCCAATCTTTTTTAAGATTCTGAATGGACCTACTCTTTTGGGGCCTAGCTTTTGAAAAGGAACCTTTATTTGCATGTTTTGGGAGTCAACCAATACTTGATCACCAATTTTGTACGCTGAACATTCTCTTCTTTTCATGCCTGCATAAGCCTTATAAGTTGTCACAGCATGATTCAAGGACTATTTGACTTCCCTGTGAATTATTTTTAAGGTAGCTGCCTGTAAGGATGCTGATTCCACTTTGCTGCCTGAGAGTGATCCAAAGTTACATTGGGGGTTGTAGCCATAATTTGCGTAGAATGAGGAGACATTGGATGAGGAGTTGGGGCATTGTTGTAAGAAAACTGAGCCATTGGTATGTTTTGGGACCAGTTATCTTGTTCAGCGTTAGAGTAGTATCTAAGAAATGTCTCCAAACATAGGTTCACCCTCTCTGTTTTGCCATCAGATTGGGGGTGGTAAGCTTTTGATCTGCATAAATTAATACCCAGGAGTTTGGAGCATTTCTTTCAGAATTGTGCTGTGAAATGAGGGCCCCTGTCACTTATGGTTTACTGATGAATCCCATTGTGAACAAATACATTGTTGAAAAACAGTTTGGCCATCTGAACTGATTTGATTGTGGTTTGTCAGGGGATGAAGTGACTGTGACGGTCCACATGAAAGCTGTTGTTGTCATGAATGACATTTCAATACTTATATTGAAAACCCAAGAGTTGAGCCCCAGTTCCAAGAAGGCGGATCAAACCCTCCAGGACAGTCCAGGACCTGCCAATCTGTTAAGTCACAGGCTAAAATTGTTAAATTACTCCACGACCTGCCGGCCTATTACAGAGGATTCCCTGAATAGTTGCCAGTCTGCCGCCAAACTGGTGCCAATGAAGACCCATATCTACAAAGGAAATGTAACCTGGCTAACAGAGGTTGGGGAAGGACCTACTGCCAACCTTTCAAGAGCCAATAGTGGAGCTTTAGAATCAACGCTGGAAGTCCTGGAATCAAACCCTGATCCTCCAAAGACTACTTGAGTCACGCAAAGTGGACAGGAACCCGCCCACTTGCTAAATTGCATACCCAAGTTGACAAGTTACTCTGAGACCCGCCAGTCTCCCAAGGACAATTCCCCAAATGGTCATCAGATTGATGCCAACCTTGAGCCACCAAAGACCTGAACCTATGCAGAGGTTGCAGCTTGCCTTAAGGAGGTTAAAACAAAACCTATTTTTAACTCTGCCAATGACCACCAGCAACTACCAGCATTCTGTCCAGAGAGGGTAGTGCAATTGAACTACTCAGGTGACATAGTGAACAGTGGCAGCGGAACAAAGCATTGCCACTTCTATTCACCAGAGCAGGCGCTACCTGGATCTGCCGCCCTCAAGACTCTAAGCCAAGATCCATGCCCTGCCAGTGCCTTGTCTGTGAACCTGAACCCTGTGAAAATTGAAGAAGCAAAGTCCCATGGTATAAAAACCCTGGCGGTATGGTGAAGACCACATCATCATTTTCAATAATAAAGTTTTATGAACCTTTGGTTCAAACAAATCTTACCCTATCTAGTCTTAGTGATCTTCCATCTTAATTCCGGTCAAGTAGACTACCAGGCTGCCGCCCCCTCCCAAGACCAATCTGCCAAATTGCTCCAGGAAAAATACCGTCCCCTGGGAGCCCCCTTTGGACCTGTGCACTTTACTGAATAACCCCCCCCCCAACCCGGCCTATTCAGAGTACAACTTGGAAACCATCCTCATTGCTGACCCTTTGGCAAGGACTAGAAGTACCAAATACATAGAACGCAAAGGAAAGAGAGTTGAGATACCGCCCATATTGTTCAAAGACAAGTACAACTACCTACCAGTGTACTTTGTTCCCATAACTCCACCATTAACCCCAAGACCAGACCGCCCCTTGGAACCCACTGCCGCCGCCGAGACCACCTCTATCCAACTGTTTGGAGTACTCTACATTAATTTGACATGATTATTGGATTCTGTGGTCCCCAACTCTGGACCCTGGTCCTTACTCGGGCAATCTGTATCTTATATTATCAATTTAGCACCCATTCTATGGTGGGCCCTACCCGCTGGCTTGGCTGCACCTCACCCCAAGCTGCCCAATGCCTCTACCTATGACTGGCTTCCTGACAGCTGTGCAGGCGGGGGCTGATTTGGCTTCAATAAAGACTCTATGCTTAAAGTTGTAGATGTATAGTGGCTTTAGGATAGGTAAATGACTAGTAGGTAACTTATGACTGCTGGGAAAGGATAGTGCCCAGGCTAGTAGGAACTATGGTTACTAGAGCTGGAGGGTGCCCCAGTATAGTAGGTAAAGTATGGCTACTAGAGCTGGTTGGAGTCCCAAATCAGTAGGTAACTTATGACTACCAGGGAAGGATGATGTCCCAACCTAGTAGGTAACAAATGGCTATTAGGAAAGTATAAAGTCCCAACCCAGTAGGTAACTGATGGCTACTGTGGAAAGATGGCTCTTCAACCTAGTAGGTAACACATGGCTACTAGGAATAAATGGTGATGCAACCTAGTAGGTAACAAAGGACTTCTAGGAAAAGATGGGCTGAGGTAGCTCTGAGATCCTTTGGTCACTTGAAGGAGGTATGAAAGTGGGGAACTTTACCTAATGAATAAGTAAGGTTTCCTTGTCTGTGTCTTCCTGGAGGCTTTAAAGAGGTCTTAAAGCCACCAGAGAGGCATGTATATGCCCAGAGACGTTACAAGAGTAGCTTCTTGGGGAAGCAGCTGCAGAACTTGGTATTGAATAGGTTTCTAGGAAGTAAAGTTGGTTACTTTGTGACTGAAAGCTCAAACTAACCACGTGAGTGAGTAAAGACAACTGCATAGACATGAGAATTTTCTGTAGTTGATGGCTTATAGTGCTGGTCACTTATGAGGGCTAGTCAAACGCTAATTTATTTGTAGACTTATTGCCTGAGTCTGAGGTGTTAGTAAGGGGGACTGTAGATGGAAGCAAGGTGATTCATAGTGAAGATGAAACCTAGGTGGTTCACAGTGAAAATAGAACCTTGGTGGTTCATAGCTGAAGGGCTGGAAGATCATGGAGCAGGACTAGCTAAAGGACTGAAATATCATAGTGAGAAATAGCTAAAGCACTGGAAGGTCATGGAGCTGGACTGGCAGAAGTAGATGAAGGAGCAGGATGATGGACTTGGACTTCTGGAAATAGGATTAGTGAAAAGAAAGAAGCAGTTAAAACAATTAAGTAATCTGCTAAAAAGAAATGATAAAAGCTTAAGATAAATATCATAAAAAATAAGAAGAAAGCAGTAAATAGTTCACAGAAAATAGACTGTAAATTTATAAGGAAATGATTGAGTAAGAAGGAGCCAAAGTAGTCAGAAACAGGACAGAGAAACTTTGAGGACAAAGGCTGGAGTTTTGCCAAAATGATTAAGGGAAGCAAGAAGCAAGCAGCAGGCAACTTCAAATGGTTAAAATGATGAGAAAACACGGAGAAACTTGGAGAAATTAGTGTTTGAAAATCCCCTAAGTAAAACATAGGCAAAAGCGCTTGAGTTTGCCTGGCAAAACGTGACAGGAATGATGGCAAAATTGTTCTAAACATGAAGCAGGTGTTGATTTGGAGCAAGACAGCGCCAGGTTCAAACCAGGGTCAAGAGCAAGTCATTTGGGTAAACCTTTTGGTGAAACTTCTCAATACAAACATATGATTGGTTGGAGGCAAGAGCCTATTTAATCAAGGTTATCAGAGGTTAAACTGAAGGGGTTAAGCCTAAAAATAAAGGAATTTACCAGGAAAAGCTGATTTTTAATTGGCTGAAGTAATTTAAAAGGTTGAATATATTATAGAGCAGAAGGAACTGGATATTTTAAGCCTGAAAAACCAAAGATCTGAGAAAAAAAAGGGACTGAAACAAAGAACTATAAAAGGGGGAGCAATCTGAGGCTTTTCAGGGAGTGAGGACAGTAGATTAAAAAGGCCACTAAGACAGAACAGAGAGCTGGAGACCAAGATAAAGATGCATGAGCCCAAGATCAAAGAGCTGGAGCCTAGGAGAAAAAGCAGGAGCCCAAACAAGGAGCAGGAGTCAAATACCAAACTCAAGGAGTCCAAGGAATTTTTAAATGAATCCAAGTGTTGGAAAACCCCTATTGTTTTTAATACCCCTGGGCCATATACTAGAAGGTTTCTAAGGGGATCTTACTTCTGAAGCTAATAAACTCCCATTTTGACCCCTACACATATTTCTGAGTGGTACAATAGTCCCTATGAGTGAGTTAACCAATATCTTCTACCCTAGCTAAGGGGAGGTAGACACCTATTGCCAAAGGTGTTGAAGGTTTACCACTAGTAAGTCTTCCCAGGAGGAGTGGGAAAAGTTGACTGGATACCTTGATATGACAGATAGAGGGAGGGAATTTTTTAGGAATGAATTCACAAGACTCTTAAAAGATTGATATAGTCCTACAGAGGGTCTAGCACCAGCTGAAGTACAAGTGCATGGTGGGGATGCCTTCCCAGTTATAGGAAAAGTATTAGAAGGGTTTTTAGTAATGTAAGCCAAGTATAAGAAACTTCAAGCAAACCACCTACCACTACTAGGAAATGACAACTCCTTCCAGTTGGTCCCTGGCTATGACCCAGGACACATATTGGGGACTGGTAAACAGGAACCCCAAAATCACTGTGATGATCCACATGTAAGTGGTTTTGCAGGCAAGGGTTGATTTGGCTTCAAATAAAGACGCTATGCTCAAGATTGACAATGTGGTGCTAGTTGATTACAGGTAGAGGCCTAGTAAGGAAGGATGGCTACTAGGGAAGGTAAGGCCTAGCTAGTAGGAGGAGAGACTACTAGGGGGCAGATTTCAATTGCCACCTATCAGAGGATATTGGCTGCTATGGGCTAGATGTCTTCACCCAGAAGGGAACTGTGGATGCTTGGGGTGAAGAATGAGATAGCTCAGCAGGGAACTTTGTCTGTTTGGGGTGGGGAGTGATCCAGCCTTATGAGTGGTGTTTGCTGCTCTGGCTGGAGGATGTTTAGACCCTGGCGGGTAACAAAGGCTGCCAGGGTAGAAGTTTGTGACAGCATGGTAGGTGACGCCTACCAGGGCTGTAAGTTTTGAACCCCTGGCAGGTAGCGCGGGCTGCCAGGGAGGGGAAGAGCTCTGAGGGCTCTACGTACCCTGATACACTTATAGGAGGTTGGTGAGCAAGCATCCTACTTAACAGACTGGTAGGCTGTCCTTATTTATGTCCCTGTGGGAGCTTTGGGGGACCCAAAGTAAGCATTGGAGGGCATGAATTTGCTCAGAGGTGTCACCAAGGCAGTTTGCTTGGGGAAGCAAGCTACAGAACTTGGTGTGATCAGGCCTCTGGGAAGTAAAGCTGATTACTTTGTGACTGAAAGCCCAGATTTAATCACCTGGGTGAGTAAAAACAGCACATAGACATTGATCTATGGTTAAATAGCCTAAGTGGATTGCCACTTGTAAGGGCCCAGTCAAACAACAGTTCAATGTAGACTCATGCCTGGGTCTACAGGTTCTGGTAATGGGGACTGAGATAAAGAACCAAGGTGGTTCAAGGGATTAGCAGAGAAGACTAGTAGGAAGGACTGTTTGATCACAGTGAAAACTAGTTGAGGAACTTTTGATTCATATTGAAGTTTTGAAACCAAAATAGTTCTTTGTGCAGGAGAAACCAAGGTAGTTCCTAGTGAGAATAAGCTGGAAGTAGAGGACTGGAAGGCTGTTTTAAGACTGGAAAGGAGCTGTTCTGTGAGCTAAGATGGACTGATTGCTGGTTAAACCAATGAGCTGAGAGATATTATTGAAGAACAGGCAGAAGAAACAAGAAGATGTTAGTGCAGGACCAGGAGATGACTTGGAAGGACTAGCCAGACTGGATGCAGAGGCTGGAAAAGCTGATTTTGGTGTCTTTAAAGTGGAAATATGAATAGGAAGAAACAGTTAAATAATAATTAAATGCTGCCTAAATATATAAGAAAATAATTAACTATCATATGTACAGAAAGAAAGAGGAGGAAAAATGGTTTACAGTATGTTAAAACTGTAAATTTATTAAGTGGGAATTGAGCCAGAAAGGAGCAAGAAAGAGGCCAGAAACAGGATGGAGAAACTGTGAAAGCAAAAGAGCAGATTTTGCCAAGAACAACTAAGAGAGGCAAAAGGGCAAGCAGCAAGCGGGTTTGAAGTTAAAAAATATTAAGGAAAACACAGGGAAACACAGAGAAATGTTGTAAAATTGAGGGGTCAAAATTTGCTTAAGTAAAACATATGCGGAAGCGCTCAAGATTTGCCGGGGTAAATGTGACAGGAATCACGGCAAGACTGTTTGAAACCCAGAGCAGTTGTTTACCTGGAGAAAGACAGCTTTGGGTTTGAACCAGGGTCAAGAGCAAGTAATCCAGGGAAACATTTTGGCAAAACCTTTTAATTGAGGTGTATGATTGGCTGCAATCCAGAGTCTATTTAATCAGTGTTTTGAGGGCTTTAACTTAAGAGTTAAAGCCTAAAAAATGAGGGGCAGAAGCAGAAAATTCAGGGCTTTCATTGGCTGAAGTAAGTCCTAAAGTTTAATATATTATAGAGAGAAAAAAACAGGATAGTTTAAGCTTTTAAAAACCAGAGTTCTAAGAGAGATTTTTGGTCTGAAACAAGGAGCTATAAAAGAGGGAGCTATCTGAGACTCTTCAGGGACTGGATCAAGTGGATTACAAAGGCCACAAGAACTAAAGAAGGAGCCAGAGACCAAGCTAAGGAAGCCTAAGCTGGAACAGACTGTAGGAGCCCAAAACTAAAGTGAAGAAGCCCAAGACAAAGGAGCGTGAGCCTAAGACCAAGTACAAGGAGTCCAAGAGATTGTCCAAGTACTCCAAGTATTGACAAAACCTTATTTTTTCCTATACACAGGCCTTATATCAGAAGGTTTCTAAGGGGATCTTCCTTCTGACCGTGAATAAAAGTCTATTACAACCCCTGCCCAAATTTTCTGTGACAAAAAATACAAGCTCTATGAGTAAACTACCCCACATCTTCTACCCTAGCCAAAGGGAGGAAGATACCTATCATCAAAGCTTTAAAAGGTTTGCCACTAGTAAAACTTCTCAGGAGGATTGGGAGAGGTTTACTAGGCACCTTGAAATGAAAGATAGAGGAAGGGAGTTTATAGGAACTGAATTTACTAGGCTGTTACAGGATTGGTATTGGCCTACAGAAGGGCTAGCACCCGCTGAAGTACAAGTATATGGTGGAGACACCCACCTAGTAATTGGGAAGGTACTGGAAGAGTTTGTGCTTATGAAGGCCAAGTACAAGCTCCTGACCAACCACTCACCACTGTTGGGGAATGACAACTCCTTCACGCCGGTCCCTGGCTATAACCCAGGACACATTTTGGGGACTGGTGACCAGGAACCCCACAATCACTCTCAATTGCTCTTATCCAAAAACCCCTACACTATTATGAGCATACAATGAACACCCAAGAGGTCTTCCAAGTGCACCCTGACAACCCAACCTTACCAGCTAGTCAGACCTAAATAAAATAAACAGTTTAGTATATCTCTTTTGCTTCTTTGGCAATACTTCTTGTCTTCTTCTAGATACTGGGGAAGGCCACACCATGGAAAACCAATATTTTTCAGGCATCTATCAGCTGAATTATACCCCTAGCTACTTTAAATCTGTGCAGGTAGCTGGCTCCAGAAGCGTAACCATCACACCCACAGCTGGTGAAGTTTCAGTAAGGAAAAGCA
This sequence comes from Entomophthora muscae, assembly GCA_014839935.2. Lineage (NCBI taxonomy): Eukaryota > Fungi > Entomophthoromycota > Entomophthoromycetes > Entomophthorales > Entomophthoraceae > Entomophthora > Entomophthora muscae. Next base: position 7,298 of record QTSX02007592.1, on the reverse strand, counting down.
AATTTCATGTCAACTTTTTAGAATCCATTGTGCCAGACTTCAGCTCCAGAATAACAGCTGGCTTAGTTGGGCTTGGTCATAACAGCCCCTACATCAACTGGGACACCTCTGTCATCCTGATCAAACACAATAAAGTGGGGTTCCAAGTGAATCTCTTTTAGAGGGACAGGCCTCTCCATGGCATGGGCCTGTAAATATCATCAAGGGGAACACCTGTAAAGCTCTGCCTCCCCCTTGGGCCTTCACTTTTATCCTTGCTGAATTCTTGAGGATCTCTACTGAATTGTGCTAGGATATCTCTCCAAAGAGCTACCGGAAAGCCCAAGAAAAACCCTCCATTAAATAAATGAAAGAGTTGTAAAAGACGCTGCTTCACCATTTTATAGCCTAATAAAGCTCAAAACTTGTTAGTATCCTTGGCCATTCAGGTTTATCTGTTTCTTTTGAGCTTTAGTTCATTTCTTTTCCCCTGTGGTCTCCCTGGAATTGTTGACATTAAGCTTTGTGGCTGCTGTTGAAACCCCGTTTTTATTGTGGTTAAGAGATTGGTTTTATTCCCTACTAACCTGCCCCAAGTTCTCACACTCTTGGTGAACTTTTCACAGACCTCACATTGGTTGAGGACCTCTTGTACATCTCTGTATAGTGTGGGCCACCAGGCCTTATTTTTTAATTTTTTTACAGGTTTTAGCTCTTGTTATGACCCAGATCTCAGTGGTAACAGAGGATAGTGTCAACTCTCTGGTGTGTGTGTATGTACAGATGGTCACCCTGTTAGTCATTTTGAAGTGTAAGGTACCATAAATATTGTCAACTAGGTGCTCATTCTTAATTAATGTGTCCTGGCTGATATATGTGGTACCTGGGGGAAACCCTTCATATTTGATTTAGAGTACTAGGAGTGATATTCAGGGTCTAGCCTGTTATGTCTCTTAGAGGCTCTTACATATAGTTGCAATATTGTGTCATCTTTTACCAACTCTGGACCAGGTTTGCACTAGATGCTTGTATTGAACCATTCTAGGATTATTATCCAGTGCACCTGTTGGTGAGAGAGGTTGGCTTGAGTTTTGAAGTAGATGATTGGCTTGTGATCATTAAGGGCTGTGAATTACTCTTGTCTTTTTGGATAACAACAACATTTGATCAAGAAGTGCATGATAGCTAGCAATTCTTTGTTGTTTATTGGGTAACAACAAACACCTTCAGTTAATTTGAGGCATTTGTATGTCACAGGTAGAAAGTTGTCAGTGTCTGTTCTAATGCAAAGTATACCTCAAATGGACGCATTGGAGGCATCTGTCTCCATCTGATAATCTATATCTCTTTTTGTGTACTTTAAGATGGGAGAGACACTAGTTTCTCCTTCAGGCGGCAGAAACAAAGGTCCTGTTAGGAGTCCATAAAAACTTGGACTTGGCCCCTGTGATGGCAGATAACGGTGCTGTGAGTACACCACAGTCTGGGATAAAGCAGTGTAAGTAGACTATCACACACAGAAAATTTCTGATCTCTCCCTTGTCCTTGGGTGATGGCATCTTGCAGATGGCCTGGATTTCTTGTTTATCAGATTTAATGCCCTCTTTGGAAACCACTTTCCCCAAGAAGGAGAGCTATTTGAAGTAGAACTGGTACTTGGATGACTTGTCAAGTAGTTTATGTTGCACTAAAGTTGCAAACACTGCCTCTAGATCCTTGTGGTGCTGATTGACAGTGAGGATGTACACAATAATATTGTCCAAGTATAATTGTGTGTGCTTTTAAATGTGTGGTGCAAAGACTTTATTAATTAACGTGACAAAGGTCAGCAGAGCATTGTTAATTCCAAAGTTAAGCACAACACACTTGTACAAGCCATAATTAGTTTTGAATGCAGTTTTTGGAATATATTCCTCTTTGATGTAAATCTGGTTGTATCCAGTGGTCAAGTCAATCTTAGAGAAGACTGTTGCCCCACCTAACACATTAAAAATATCATCAATTAGTGGAATGGGTAGCAGTTCTTGATGATGACTTCATTTAGTAGCAGTAATCCATGACTAGACTGAGGGATCCATCCTTCTTTGCTACAAAGAATATGGCAGCCCTAATGGGAGACTGCAAAGGCCAGATGAGCCTCTTTTCCAGAGCTTCCTTGAGGTAGGCACAAAGGGGGTTGTCTTTATTTGGTGCAAGGTGGTATATGGGGAAGGCTTTGGGCACTGAACCCTTGAGTTAGATGGTGTGCTGTATGTGCTTCTTGGGGGTAATCCTGGAAGAGATTCTTTGAAGATCTCTGGGTGTTGAGCTACTATCTCTCAATCCTGAGGGGTGATAGTATCTGTCTGGTCCTTAAAGTGTATGACCCTGTACTGACAGGAATTCCAGTCAATTTCTTTGAGATTGTCCTTCTCTTCTTGGGTCTTGGTAATGCGTACAAATATGTGATACCAAAGCAGATGATCCACTGTGTCTGGGTAGATTTGGTGATTGGTATTTCTTGTTTAATGATCAATAATGAAGTAGCCCAGTCTATGTGGGCGTTATTTTTTTCAACCAGTCCATGCCAAGTACCACATCAAATCTGGGAAAGTTGATGACAGGTCCTTGGATGGTAGAGTGAAGATTATCTAGCGTGATTAAAAAGGGGGCAGTTTTCTGTGTAACAGCAATGTGATCTTCATCAGCTAAACCACAGTCTTAACCTGCAAAAGATTAGTAGCTAGCTTGAAATTGTTCACAAAGTTGCTGTTGACAAGGATAACATCTGTGCCTGAGTCCAAGAGAGCTGAACCTGTGTAATTTCAAAAATGAAAATGATAAGACATAATTTTATTAGTGTGTCTGGCAATGGTGTAGAGCACTGGATCTCCTAAGGGGACCTGGATCATTGGAAATTGATACACATCCTCCTGGTAATATTCATTGTTTGGCAAGGCAGAAAGTTGGTGAGAAGAGCTTGGATTGATTATTACTCTCCTCAGGCTTTTTCCTTGTCCTGGTTGCCTTGGGTGCTGATGACTCTAAATTGAGTGAAGTTGGATTGGCCATTGTTCCCATTACTATGGCCATTGGATGACTGAGGTTTGTTTTTTATATTGTTGTTGTTGCCAGGTGGAGGGCAGTTAGAGCGTCCTGGGGGTGAGAGTCTTTGGGTCTATCTCTTATCCCCAGTTTGTGCCTTGTGGAGTGTATTTTATGTTTATTCTGTCTTCTCTGCCTCACAGTACAGGATCTGGTAATTGATCACTTGATCCAGGATTATGTGTCTCATTTCATGCAACTTTAGAGCGCTGTAGCACATAAGATGTGTAGCTAGGTGTTCAAACACCTTATACAAGTGTGCCTGTAACCATAGCTCCTTGTAGTCTCTTGTTAGCTCTTTAATTGTGCCAGTAGATGCAAGTTCTTCACCTGTCAGATTATCATGAGGGCTGTGTCTTTCATTAAAAACAGTGCCAAGAATCCCACTTAAAAGTATTACAGTCCTTTTCTGTATGGTCCTTGTGCTACTTGTTGCACCAGGTGCCTGTGTTGTGGGTAAGAAAAATGGATATATCTGCAATCCAGAAGCATTTTAGACACTCCATTTGTATCAAATTGTTCTGGGAGGATTAGATCCATACCATGGCATTGTTGTCATTGGCTCCTGAAAATGACTCTAAGGCAGTGCTCCAGAGTCACTGGGCTACGTGATAAGTCATGATACTTTCATCATTTGTTTGAGGAGTGGACAAGGGTTCTTGGAAGAACCCTTGTGCTGATAGGGCGTTGAAAGTGGGGACCAGCATAAGCATGTTTTGGTACAGCACATGCCCTTCTGATACCTTGATCCCTGGTGTGTAGGTCATACAGTCCATAGGGAGCCTGAACATAACCCTTTTGTATATTTATTGACTGTGGCAGGTACAGGCAGCAGGAAGAATCTTGTATAAAAGGTAGGATGGAGAAACTACCTGTGCTACCAATGTTGTAACTGTGCTGATTTAGCAGAGTTACAAGGGGGAAAATGATTGAAGAATAGATAGTAATCTTTATTGATATATCAATGTTATATAGTTGGGGGTGAATTGTGATAACAGAAACATGATTGTGAAGATCACTAAGTTGATTAGACAGGGGCAGCTTGATTCTTATAATGAGTCAAGCGCTAAATCAAGTTGTTTATTGTACTGGGATTGTCACTAGGTACTGTTGCTGGATTTGATAATTTGATTCAACTTCTGAATTTGGCTTTGGGTCATGGTAAATTTGGGTTGCAGGACACAGAACTGTTTGGTTGGAACCTTGCCAGGGGTTGGCCCCGTTGTTTTGACAAAAAATACAAAACTGTTAATTTTAATGTGCCCTATATTTAATTCACAATAATTAGCAATAAACCCATTTAAAAGAAGGGGATAAAATTAAATTGCCCAAATCAAGATGCATAAATTAAAGCACTTTAATCAAAGTGCATTAAACTAATAGAATATGTCATCTTGAAAACAGTATCATGAATTAAACCATCTTGGATTAACTTTGTGATGTTATTTTCTGTGATTAGAATATTGAATCTTTACCAAAAACACCTGAAAATAGTACTTTTTGCTATCAATTTATATTGAAATTATTTCAAAAATATGACATCTCAATTTTGCCATTGTAAATCAAATTAATTAAACTTTATTTAGCTAACTTTATTTACTACAAACCCCTTAGTGTAGGATTGTTTATGTCATCTCAATTTACACCCTTTATCACGTAATAAAATATGCTTATATTAACTATCAAAAAATTGTGGGATGTAGTATTTTATCATCCACCAGATGATTTCCTAAGTCTTCTATCATCAGGAAATTACATAGAACCTTTGATATTGACGTAACCTGCATCCTGGAATATTTTGTTGTCATCAGAAGTAGCAAGTCTGACAGGGCCCAAGGCCTAAAGGATTTGGGATGTTCTTTCTACTTCTGAATATAAGTTCATAAGTTGTTGTCTCTATATTTTATATAAGAGTCATACTATATGGCAACAGCATGATCTTTTGCTCTTCACTTAATGAGAATCAAATTAGTAAAAGGATTTGGAATATTAATGCTTTATTAAAGACTGATATTGAGGTCAGCCTGGCTGCTCATATTTTTCCAAGTTAGCTCACAACACTAAGAAAAGACTGAAGTACCTTCAGGGTGATGCAGAAGGGGGCTAACCTTGGGTGTGTGTGGTTTGTGAGGGAAGCTCACTTGAAAACTTACACAGCTCAGCATTTTTCTGAAACTGTACATCTATTCCTTAACCTGAGCAGAGTAGCTGTCTACCTGGGTCATGTTCCAGGACTAGCTAGCTTAATTGGCTACTTTTTGGTGAAGGTGATTGTTTCTCAATCAGAGCTATCCAGATAAAATAAGCTCACAGACTTTTATCTTATAATTTTTGGTCTGGTAGCCAAGTTCATGGGGGACTCTTGTAGATGTAATGCAGATGTCAGTTCATATGATGGCCCTCTTGTTCTAGGATATAAAAAAGTTTGGAATAGTAATTATGATGATATGCAAGCTGAGGTGCTTTCATAATGAGACTAATTAATGAGCAATAATTGTGTATTTAATTCATTAATTAGAATAAATGAAGTCATTAATGCCAGGATATGATTTAGTAATTGATCCATTGATCTTGTGGCCCAACCACCTGTGTTACTTTATTGAAACTATTCCTAAGAGCAATTGACAGCTGGCCTGCATTAATTGACCAAAACTGTTAATTAGTAAATATCCCTAAATCTTGTCACCAACATTAAATAAAAGCCTTTTTTATATTACCAGATGATGTTCTTATATAATTAATTCAAGGCACATATAGTAAAAACAACAAACATTAATACTAAGGCAGTCCTATCATTGATTACCATTGTTGTTCAAAAAACACTTTAACTATATGAATTTTATACATTATCTATACAGGGATATATTAAAGGGCTCTTCTAAATAAAATATTTTATTACTGGTTTTAATGTATACATTGGTAGCTACTGTAAATTCAGAACCTGAACGTAAAAATGTGGTATTGTCAAATCCTTGGTCCAAATTTCAAATCACTTTTGCAGGATGGCCTTTTTTAATTAAATTGAATTCTTTGTATTTTTATCTGAATTTTTAAAAATGCAGGAACTTTTAGACACTTTGCAAAGCTCAAGTCAAACTGCATATTTCCAATGGACAAAATTAATTAACTGGAATCAGATTTGAAGTGTTCAAATCCATCAACCATTTTCATTAATTTTACTATATTTTTTGGAATTGCGGGATTGTCAAATCCAAGAACCAAATTTCAAATCACTTTTGAATCCCACCAGTAAACTCATATATTAATTGCGGGAACTGGAATCAAATTGAATGTACAGTAAGAAACTAGAAAAAATCAACTCAAATCAAGAAGCTCCATCATGACTAAAAGCAAGTGAAAAATCCAATCCCAACAACCATGTTTAGACATGAAATTAAGTGAAATGTAAAATTTTCTAAACTGGAAATGATTCAATATGCTGCACTCTAAATCACTAATATAGCAACCACAAAATCATATAATGATGTATGAGCTACCCTCCTGATGACGCAGAAATTTTTAAAAGTTTTTGGCCCCTGGCGTAGCCAGGGGTCATAAAACTTATTTTCAAGGAAGAAAGGAGGGGGAAAGATAAACCATCAGTTTACTAACTATGTATTCATGTATTGCTGCTAAGGATACTTGATTACAGTTGATTTTAAAAAATGCTAATAATAAATTAGAATTATATATTACAATCTATCTTATCACATTGTCTTTTCCTTGATGTGTTCATAGTTCATTTGCTGTTGATAATGTGATTGTATTTAATTGGATAGTTTCATCTCCAGTTGCCTTGGCAATAGGAAATCAAGTTGCCTCCACGACCACAGCTGGTCTTGGGGAGGCAACTTGATTTCCTATTGCCAAGGCAACTGGAAATGAAACTATCCAATTAAATACAAGCACATTATCAACAGCAAATAAACTATCAACTCATCAAGGAAAAGACAATGTGATAAGATAGATTGTAATATATAACTCTATTTTATTATTAGCATTTTTTAAAATCTACTGTAATCAAGCATCTAAATTTTAGCTGCCGTAAAATGGAATCAGGTGATTTTTGAGAATGCCTATGATTCCTAAAATAATTAGCACAAATCCACTCTAAATCCTTTGACATCCTTTTTGAGACACCCATAAATTATATTTATTTCAAATTCACCTCATTTTTAATTTGAAATTTGGTTCTTGGATTCGACAATCCCACAATAACAGATTTGTTAATTTTT
>QTSX02007591.1:0-15368 GCA_014839935.2 Entomophthora muscae | reverse complement strand
TTATTAGCATTTTTTAAAACAACTGTAATCAAGTATCCTTATTAGCAATACATGAATATATAGTTAGTAAACTGATGGTTTATCTTACCCTCCTTCCTTCCTTGAAAAGAAGTTTTATGGCCTCTGGCTACACTGGGGGCCAAAAAACTTTTAAAAAATTTCTGCTTCATCAGGAGGGTAGCTCATATATCAATATATGGTTTTGTGATTGCTATAATAGTGCTTTAGAGTGCAGAATATTGCATCATTTCCAGTTTAGACAATTTTTCATTTCACTTAATTTCATGACTAAACATAGTTGTTTGAATTGGATTTTCATTTGATTTTATCCAGAGTGGAACTACTTGATTTGGGTTGATTTGTCTAGTTACTTACTGTACATTCAATTTGGATTCAGTTCCTAGTATTATTTGGGTTTACTGGTGGCATTCAAAAGTGATTTGAAATTTGGTTCTTGGATTTGACAAACCCGCAGTTTGGAAAAACATAGTAAACTTAATGAAAATAGTTGATGGATTTGAACACTTCAATTCTTATTCCAGTTAATTCATTTCGTCCATTGGAAATATGCAGTTCAACTTGAGCTTTACAAAGTATCTATGAGTTCCCACATTTTTAAAAATCTAAATAAAAACACAAAGAATTGTTGTAACTGTGCTGTTTTAGCAGAGTCACAAGGGGAAAATATTTAGAAGCTGGATAATAATCTTTATTGAAAGATAGTGATTATATAGTCATTGTGAATCAAGGATAACAGGAACATGATTGTATTGATTACGGTTGGATGGTGAAGGGGGTGGCTTGATCCTGGTAATGAGTCAAGCGCCAAAACAAGGTATTCACCATAAGGGATCATCATTTGTTCATGTTGTTGGATTTGGAAATTTGAGTTGACTTCCTAGTCTGGCTTCAAGTGGCCAAGAAATTGGATTGTAGGTCACAAACCTGCTTGTTTGGAACCTTGCTTGGGTTGAGCCTGCTGTTTTAACACCCCCCAACTGAAGGTTGGCCTCCTCTAGGGGGTAGGTCATTGGGGAGGTTGTCAGGAGCCCGGGCGCCGTACTGGACTAATTGTTTTTCTGTGGCAGGTGGGTGGTTTTGCGTTGTTTTTGTCTTGCTTTGCAGGGTCTCAGGCAATCATGGTGGAGGATTTTGTCAGGTTTGCACTTCCTGATTCCTTGCAAAAGGTAAGTGTTATTTTTGTTTACCTTTAGGATGATTGCTGGGCCTAATTTTTTGGGTTGTAGTTTGCTCTTATCAACGTTCATGACCCAAACTTTGTCTCCAACTTCATGTCTATCTTGGATGGGGACAAAAGTTTTTTGCAGACGTTTGTTTTCCTTTTCTATTTAATTACTGTTGGCCTCTATAACTTGGGGGTCTGAGCAAGGGGGGACTTTTCTTGGGATTTCCAGCTTGGGTCCTGTCAATGCTTGAATGATATTTGGCTGTGTGCTGTATACCAACTCAAAAGGGCTTTTTCCAGTAGATCTGTTCACCCAGTTTGTGGCTCACAAGTAGCACAGCCAATAGCTGCTTATACCATTCTTCATGTCTCCTGGCAGTGAGCTTGGTCAAGGCTTGCACAAGGCTGCCATTTAGCCGCTCTAAATGTCCATTGGACTATGGGTGGTATGGTGTTGTCACAGTATGTTTGACCCTATCTTTGCAAGGTCTACATTGGTGTTTTTGGAGGTCAATTCTTTCCCTTCATTGGTTATCAGGAGATCTGACTTTCCAAACTGGCTGATTATCTCTCTTCCTATGAATTGTTGTACGTCATTTCCAGTGTGCACCTTTACTGCTTGGGCTACTAGTCATCTTGAGGCAAAGTCAATTGTGGTGATTATGTATTCCTTATTGTTGTGTTTCCCTGGCAAGGGGACAACGACGTCTAGGGCCCACACCTTTAAAGGTAGTTGTATGTGGATGGGTAGTACTGACTTTGGAGGGGTTTTGCTTTTTGCAAATTTCTTGCATTCCTCACATTGGTCTAGGACTTCCTGAACGTCACAATACAGGGTTGGCCACCAGGTCTTGTGTTTAAGGAATTTGTATAGGCATTGACTCTTGGTGGGTCTGAGGTCTCTGTGATATTGTAGGATGGTGTCTACTTGCTGGTGTGTGGGGATATAAGGGATGGTAGTACTGTCAGACATTTTTCTGTGCAAGGTCTGTACACGTCAGTAAATAGGTGTTTGTTTTTGATGACTGTTTCCTTTGTTATGTTGGTTGTACCAGGATGGAAACCCTTATACTTTGTTTGTAGCACCAAGAGAGGCCAGTCTGGGTTGAGCCCATTTTCCCCTCTTGTGGCACGGATGTACAGGCGCAAGAGAGCGTCTGCCATGGCAAGTTCTGGACCAGGTTTGTACTGTATGAGCATATTGAATCTTTCCAAGCGCTCCATCCAGCGGGCTTGGTGGCAAGATATATTTGCTTTGGTTTTTAATTATATGAGTGACTTGTGGTCAGTCAATGCCGTTAATTCTTCCTGCTGTTCTAGATAACAAAGCCATTTGACTAGGCAGTGTATGATGCCAAGCAGTTCCTTGTTGTGGATAAGGTATCAACACTCTCCATCTGTCAACTTTTGTGATTCATAAGCTACAGACAGGAAGTTGCCATAATTATTTTTGATTTGTAGTACTCCCCCAATGGATTCATCTGAGGCATTGGTTTCCACTTGATATTCCCCATCACGTTTGGGATATTACAGGATAGGAGCTGTTGTGAGCTTCTCCTTGAGGCATCTAAAACAGAGGTCATGTTGAAGGGTCCACACAAACTTGGATTTAGCGCCAGTTATGGGGATAGAGGGCAGTCAAAACGCCACAGTCAGGTATGAAGCGGTGTACATAGGCCACCATCTCTAAGAAGGTGTGGAGTTCTGACTTATCCTTATTTGGTGGCATCTTTCAGATGGCCTGTATCTTTTGACTGTTGGGTTTGATGCTGTCTTTTGAGACTATGTGTCCCAGTAAGGGTAATTGTTTGCAGAAGAACTGGCATTTGGAGGGTTTGGCCAACAGTTTGTGTTATGCCAGGTTAGCAAAGACTGCCTCTAGGTCTTTGTGGTGCTTTTCCACCAATGGACTGTAGAAAATGATGTTGTTTAGTTAGACTAGGGCATGCTTGTCTATGTGCAGAGCAAACACTTTGTTCATGACGGTCACAAAGGTGAAAGGGGCGTTTTTCATGCCAAAGTTGAGCACCACACACTCATAGGAGCCGTATTTAGTGTGGAAGGCTGTTTTGGGGATGTCTTCCTCCTTAATATAAATTTGGTTGCAGCCTGTAGTCAGATCACTCTTGGAGAAGACTGTGGCTCCTCCCAAGGCTTCAAAGATATTGTCATTCAGTGGTAGTGGATAACAATTCTTGATGGTAACTTTGTTTAGGGCTCAGTAGTCTGTGACTAGACGCAAGGTATTGTTCTTCTTGGCCACAAAAAATACAGCAGCCCCAAAGGGAGACTGTGAGGGGCGGATAAGTCCTTTCTCTAACGCTTTCTTGAGGTAGGGGCGTAGGATGTTGTCTTTGTTTGGGGTCAACCTGTAGATAGGATGTGCTTTGGGTACAGCTCCTTTGAGTTGGATGGAGTGTTGAATGTTTTCTCTGAGGGCAACCCAGGTAGAGCTTCTTTGAAGATTTCTGGATGGCAGGCCACAATTTTGCAATCCTGAGATGTGGAGGTATATTGGTGGTCCTTGAAGTGTATGATCTTGTAATGGCAGGAGTTCCAGTCAATTGCCTTCAGGTTTTCTTTTTGTCCTGGGTCTCTGTGATATGTACAAAGATGTGGTCGCGTAGCAGTTGGTCCACCGAGTCAGGGTAGATCTGGTGATTGACACCTTCACATTTGATGGTCAACACTGAGGTTGCCCAGTCTACGTGAGGATTTTTCTTTTGTGACCAGTCTAGCCCCAGTTCAATGTCAAACTTGGGAAAGTCAATGACGGGGCCTTGGATGGTGGAATACAGGTTTTCAAGCATGACAGAGAAGGGGGCAGTTTCCTTTGTCACAGCAATGTGGTGTTTGTCAGCCAGGACCACATTTTTAATCTTCAAAGGATTAGCGGCCAGCTTGAACTTATCCACAAAGCTACTGTTGACCAGGGTTTGGTCTGCTCCCAAATCTAGGAGTGCTGAGCCTGTGTAACTGCAAAAGCAGAAAGGATAGGACATCAATTTATTGGGATATCTGGTGATGATGTACAGTACCAGGTCCTCTGAGGGTACTTGGATTATTGGACATTGGTCCACGTCCTTGGGTTGGTACTCATTATTGGGAAAGCCGGGAGCTGTGTGGGGAGAGCTTGGCTTGCTTATTCTCTCCCCGGGCTTTCCCCTCATCTTGATTGCCTTGCGTGGCAGTGATACAGAAATGAGTACAGTTTGACTGTCCATTGTTTCCATTCCCATGTCAGTTTGAGCTTGTGGGTTTATGGTTGATGTTATTCCCGTTGCTTCCAGGGGGTGGCCAAGTGGAGCGCCCGCCTGTGTGAGAATCCTTGGGTCTCTCTTGTTATCCTGTTTTTGCCTTATGAAGGGTGTTGGATGTTTGTTCCGCTTTCTTCACCTTGCGGTACAGGCTTTGTAGGTTGATCACTTGGTCCAGGTTCATGTGTCTCATTAAATGTGACTTAAGGGCGTCATAGTACATGAGGTGTGTAGCTGGGGTGTCAAAGGCCATGTCAGAGGGTGCACAAAGTTAGAGTTCCTTGTAGGCGCAGGTGAGCTCCTTCATGGTGCCTCTATGGGTTAGGTTCTTTACTTGGCGTATAATCATGTGCACTGTGTCCTTAAGCACAAACCTTGCCAAGAAGTCTTTCTTGAAGGTATCCCAGTTCTTGTTGGCGTGTTCCTTGTGTCACTTATCACACCAGGTGCCAGCGTTGTGGGTTAGTCAGATGGAGATTTCTGTAATCCAAAACTGCTGTGGGCACTCCATCTGAGCCAACTTGCTTTGGGCGGACTGAATCCATGCAGCAGCGTTGTCGTTGTTGGCCCCCGCAAAGGGTCTAAGGCGGCGCTGCAAAGTCTTTGTGCAACATAGGCAGGCATGGTGTTTTTGTCAGTTGGTCGCAGAATAGAGAAGGGAGCCTTAAAGAACCCTTGTGTTGACAGGGCATTGAACACGGGAGTGGCATCATCATGTTCTGGTATAGGACAAAACCATCAGGTATCTTGGCACCAGGGGTGTATGGGGTCCAGTCCAGCAGGAGGCCAGACATAATTCTGTCAAGGATTTGTTGGCCATGGCAAGTACAGGCAACAGGAAAAATTTTACAAGATAAGGTAGGATGGAGAACCTACCTGTGCTACTAATGTTGTAACTGTGCTATTTTAGCAGAGTTACAAGGGGAAAATAGTTAGAAACTAGATAATAATCTTTATTGAGAGATAGGGATTATATAGTCATTGTGAATCAAGGATAACAGGAACATGATTGTGTTGATTACGGTTGGATGGTGAAGGTGGTGGCATGATCATGGTAATGAGTCAAGCGCCAAAACAAGGTATTCACCATAAGGGATCATCATCTGTTCATGTTGATAGATTTGGTAATTTGAGTTGACTTCCTAGTCTGGCTTCAAGTAGCTGGGTAATTGGATTGCAGGTCAAAAACCTGCTTGCTTGGAACCTTGCTGGTGGGTTGAGCTTGCTGTTTTGACAATCAGCTGATATTTTTTTAAGCTTTCCAGCTTCATGGCAATTGGTTGTCTTAGCCAATCAGTCAGGAGAATGATAGTCAAGTCTAACATATTATTCCAGAGTCTTGACATTTCCCCCAGCTATACTGGACCATATATTATTCCTTTGTCCTGAGATCTTGTGCATATGGATAGCTCATCAAACCACACCAATTATACCAGCAAAACTGATGCCCGTCAGTACATCACAGAGATGTCAGAGGAGGAAAGGGAAGCTTTCTACAAACTCTCTTTTAAGGCCAGACAGGTGTTGATCCAAGGGCTTCAATATGGAGGCTCCAAATCAGCTTTTACTGGGTTAGAAGACCCTTCCTAATCCAATGCTCAAGAGGTCGGCAAGCAGTCAGGAGGGAGTAATGTGACTGTTTCAGGAAAACGTCCAACAGAGGTGCTATTAGAAGAATGTTTGCCTAAGCATGCTACTCAGTCTTCTGGCCAGGCTACAGAGGGGCAAGAAATAACTGTGACTCCAGCTCATGATTGTTATGATGCCTTTGGAGGGACCCAAGATGTCATGCCCTGCCCCAAAGGGCAGGCTTCTTGAGATAATTAAGTTATTTTTCACTTTTTAATTATCTTTTGGGTTATTTATTAATATCCAAAATTTAGGTTAAATTGTTAATAATTTAGTATTTTAAAGTACTCTTACCTTTGTTTTTTGTGATTCACGTTCAAATTGTTGTTTTTGTTGTTGCTCTGACCGCCAATTCATTATCCACATATATTTCTACATTAAGTTAGAATAATTTTCATCTATCTTTACCTTTTGAACTCCCGCTTACGTCTTTGCTGATCTCTCCCCAGCTTCAACGTACTGATCAGCGTATAGTACTGGCTTCTGTTTCCCCTTTTCTGGTTCTGGTTTTCCCAACTTTCTCCAGCTTGCTCCTGTTCTTGGCTGCTGCTCCTTGACTATCACATCCAACCAAAAAAGATTTTTATACTATAAATAAAGGAGCTTTTGAAGAGTAGGCTTTAAGCCAAAATTCTAAGTGATTTCTTCCCCTTCAATTTTATCCAAATTTAACTTGAGATCTTAATTTTTAAGAATTTATACATTTTTATTAGTTTCATTTCAAAGTTTAGTTTTTCCTTTCTTTTAAAACAGATGGAACTCGTAAGACAACAAGCCTTAGGCTTGTTGTATCCATTGTTTTCCCTTAAAGAAGCGTTCAATAGTTATATGTACCAATTTGCGGATGAAGAATATCCTAATATTGACATTCCCTTAGTTACAAATTGTTCACTATTAAATACTTTACTTTATCTTATTTGCTTAGGGTTTTTACACTCAATCACTCCTTTCATAACACAATATAGGTTTTTAGCAGGGTTCTAAAAGATTATCTTACAGACAGTTCCTATGTTTCTATATCTTTTAAATTTGAATCCTAATGCCTTGCACGCCCTAGTTTATAACCTTGCGCCATTATGGGCAAGACCTTACGCAAGAGTCTGTGTTTATGCAATTCTGTCTGGGAGAGGAATTATTTTCTGTAAAGAATATGTTCCTGGGTGAGGACATTTTTCCTCTGTTTTTTATGTAGTGACACAGAAGTGTCCTTGTATTGATTTGAAGAAACAGATCCTTCAAACTGCCAGTGAGTTTTATGCAGTAGAAGTCTTGCCCTCTCAGCAGGAAGCTATGTAAGAGTTGACTGTCCTTTTTGCTGACCCAGCAACAGTGTGTGAAGTGGAATGCCAATCTTGGGGTCCATTCTCAACTTTAGCCTTGATGTCATTAAGAGCTGGATCTTTCCTTTGGATCCTTTCCCCAATATATACAGTTCCTTGGGTGTCAAGAATTCAAATGCTTGGAATAGCCACATTTTCAGGGCTAGCCAAAAGGCCTGGGAGGTGCTATATTGTGGCAACAAAAAGCTGGCTTTTTTAGGATGACATTGTGTGGCAACCTGCTCTTAACGCTAGATCTTGGTTTGCCCATGGGGACGCTCAATGATATGGCCCCATACTGGGAGAAGTATCACAATAAGATAGGTGGCATACAGGCTCCTTTGCCCTGTGTCTATTGGTACATATCAGACTTCATGCTTGATTGTATGGTCCTTTCTTGCTGTTTTCCTCTGGATGCAGGACTCTGGAAATTGGATGCTCAGCAGGCTTCTATCCCTCTCCCACTTGTCCAATATTCCCAGCAGCTGATTAAAGTCCTTTAAGTAAGGCTGAAGGTGGCTACCTCATTTATTCAGGGGGCTGTACTTTCCCTTTTGTCCCTGTTTGTAGTGTGGCTCATTCTGAAAGACAGCAACAGGCTTCTCAGGGCCAGGAAAGGACAGTTGAGCGTCAAACTCTAGTGAGCCAGAATCTTAGTGATAATTATGATGATAAGGAGCATAGGGACAAGGATGACAAGGATGAAAAGGATGAAGAGGACCCAGAATACCAAGAAGGAGACCCTTAGTGATTTAATAAACACCTATGTCTACAATTATATTCTTGTTTATCTGTAAATAGATTATAAGGTTTAATTGTTGCCAATACTAGGCAAAGAAAATAAGGGCTTAAGAAATCTGGCATGTACTCATTTATAAGTTGCCCATCTGTCAGATTCTTAATAGTATATGCATCATGTGAGGTTTTTCCTATACCCTTGAAAGGACCCTTCCATAAGCTATCCAACTTATGGGATCAACCCACGGCCTTGGTGTGGTAAGAAACCTGGCTTCCCACTTTGAATTCCATCAAAGGACAGCGCTTTACATTATCAGCTATCTGGACCTTTGTTCTAGACAGGGAGTTTGGGGTTCCTGGTCACCAGTCCCCAAAGTATGTCCTGGGTTGTAGCCAGGGACTGGCTTGAAGGAGTTGTCATTCTCCAACAGTGGTGAATGGTTGGTGAGGAACTTATACTTGGCTTGCATAAGTACAAACTCCTCCAGTACCTTCCCAATTACTAAGCAAGCGTCTCCATTGTACACTTGTACTTCAGCATGCGCCAGCCCTTCTGTAGGTCAATACCAATCCTGTAATAGTCTTGCAAACTCTCCCCCAATGAACCCTCTTCCTCTATTTGTCATTTCCAAATGCCTCATCACCTTCTCCCACTCCTCCTGGGCAGATTTACTAGAGGCAAACTTCCTGCACCCTAGGCAATAGGATTCCTCATCCCCTGGGCTAGAATAGAAAATATGGGGCAATTGACTCATGGGACTTATATTCTCTCTTTACACGGGAAATTTAGATAGGGGTTGTAATAGGCGCTTTATTCACAGTCAGAAGGAAGATCCCCGTAGAATCCTTCTGATATATGGCCTTAGTATAGGTAACAATGAGGGGTTGTGCCAATACTTGGAGTCCTTTAACTAATCTCTTGGACTCCTTGTACTTGGTCTTTGGCTCCTGCTCATTGGTCTTGGGCTTCTGCACCTTAGTTGTGGGCTCCTGTGTTCTAATCTTATGTTCCTGCAGTCTGTCTACGCTCTGGCTTCTTATCCTTGGACTTCTGCTCCTTCTGTAGCTCCTGTGGCCTTTGTAATCCACTTGATCCAGTCCTTGAAGAGTCTTAGATAGCTCTCCCTTTTATAGCCCCTTGTTTCAGACCAAAAACCTCTCTTAGAACTCTGGTTCTTAAAAGCTTAAACTATCATGTTTTCTTCTTCTATAATATATTAAACCTTTAAACTTACTTCAGCCAATGAAAGCCCTGAATTTTCTGCTTCTGCTCCTCATTTTTTAGGCTTTAACTTTCAAGCTAAAGCCCTTAATAAACTGATAAAATAGACTCTGGTTTGCAGCCAATCATTTGCCTTGATTCAATGGTTTTGCCAAAACAGTTTCCCCAGATGACCCGTCCTTGACCCTGGTTTGAACCCGAGGCTGTCTTGCTCCAGGTAAACAACTGCTCTGTGTTTCAAACAGTTTTGCCATAATTCCTGTTGCGTTTCCCCGGCAAATCTCGAGCGCTTCCGCATATGTTTTACTTAGACAAATTTTGACCCTTTGATTTTTCAACGTTTCTCTGTGTTTCTCTCAACGTTTTGCAACTTTAACCCTGCCTGCTGCTTGTCCTTTTGCCTTTCCTAGCTATTCTTGGCAAAATTTGCTCTTTTGCTCTTACATTTTCTCTGCTCTTCTTCCAGCTTCTTTCTGGCCTATTTCCTCTTCAATCCCTCTTTTAAAAATAACATATAGTTCTAGCAAACTATAGGTTATTTTTCCTTCTCTTTCTTTTAATTATATATTTTTAATCCTTTTTAATCATAATCAGGCAGTATTTAATTGATCTTTAACTGCTTCTTTTTATCTAAATTTCCTCTCAAAAGTCACTAAAACCAGCTCTTCCAGCCTCTGCATCCAGTCCAGCTAGTTCATCCTCTCAGCTCCTCAGTTCTGGCACCAACTTCTGATGTTTTGGCCATCCTGCCCTAGGATTAGCTAGTCCTGCATCATAATCTTCTTGCCCTTCAACTTATCCTCAACCAATTCCTCAACAAATCCTCACTAGGAACCTTCTTTGTTCCTTCTACACACTGAACCATATTGGTTCATTCAATTCAATATGAATTATCAGTCCATCAACTAGCCTTCACTGTGACCAAACAGTCCCTCTTGCTAGTTTTCTCTGTTAATTTGGTGAACCACCTCAGTTCTTTATCTCAGTCCCTGTTACCAGAACCTGTAGACCCAGGCATGAGTCTACATTGAACTGGCGTTTGACTGGGCCCTCGCAGTGGGAGTCCACTTAGGCCATTCAACCATAGATCAATGTCTATGTGTTGTCTTTACTCACCCAGGTGATTAAGTCTGGGCTTTTAGTCGCAGAGTAATCAGCTCTACTTCCCAGAGGCCTGATCACACCAGGTTCTTCAGCTTGCTTCCCTGAGCAAGCCGCCTTGGTGACACCTCTGAGAAAATCTATACCCTCCAATACTCACCTTGGGTTTCTCCAAAGCTTCCATAGGGGCATAAACAAGGACACCCTACCAGTCCGTTAGGTAGGGTGCTTGCTCACAGACCTCCTGTAAGCGTATTAGGGTATGTTGTGCCCTCAGAGCTCTTTCCCTCCCTGGCAGCCCGTGTTACCCGCCAGGGGTCCAAAACCTACTCTCCCCCAGACAGACAAAGTTCCCTGCTTGCTATTTCAGTCTTCACCCTTCCGCAGCCACAGTTTCCTGCGGGGTGAAGCACTATAGCCCCAAGCAGCCAATATCTTCTGCTGGGTGGAGGCAACATCTGCCTCTGGTAGTCCTTTTTTTATCTACCAGCCAGGCCTTACTTACCCTAGTAGACCATGTTACCTACTAGGCTCACCTTACTTACCCCTAGCAGCCCTATGTTACCTACTAGTTTACAGCGTCACCAGCTAACCACATATTGTCACTCTTCAGCATATTGTCTTTATTTGAAGTCAAATCAACTCTTGCCTTCAAAACAGCACACATGTGGATCACCACAGGGAGGTTTCTGAGAAAGCTTTGGCTTGAAGCTTGATCAGCGTCTCTGCTAACTTGGTTAGGTATTGCTGATAAGCCATGTCTTCAGGATTGCTCATCACAGAGTACAGGATTGGCGGTATGGCAGGGTGGCGTCTGTATACTAGCTGGAAGGGCAAAAACCTGGTAGTGCTGTGGATCAAAATATTATAGGCAAAGACCACAGCAGACAGGAACAGGTAACATTCTGAGGTACAAGTATCTGCCAATTTCCTCAGGATGGAGACTAATGTTCCATTCAATCTATCCACCATACCATTTGACTCAGGGTGGTATGGAGTGGAAGGGACTCCCCCTCACACCCATGAGCTTGTTTAGCTTGGGAATCAATTGGCAGTAAAATTAGTGCCAAAGTCTTTGAGGATTAACTGAGGGCATCCATGTTGGTGAATTATACGTTCCAAAATGAAGGTGGCTGTAAAATCAGCGCTTACTTGCTGCAGTGGCTTGGCTTTGACCCACCTGGTTAAGTGTTCAATGGCCACTATGGTATATTAGAGGCGTCCTACGCACATTGGAAGCGGTCCTACAACGTCTATGCTTACAGTGTGCCAAGCAAATTTTGGTTCTACTTTCTTGTACTGGTGGCGGCCCACAACTGGTTTCTCATTCTGGCACTCAGAACAACAAGTAAGAGTTTATTTGATGTCAAACAGCAGAGAATTCCAATACCAGTGGAGTTGCAGCTGAACAACAGTTTTCCAGAATCCTCCATGGCTCACTGCCTTGTGGGCAGCAATTATGATTTTGGGCCTTTCTGAAGGTTAAGATAATAAGTATTTTTTACCTTCATGATATTTGTAAAGCTTGTTGTTCTCCACCCAGCAGTCCTTTCTCAGCTCCCTCATAGTGGCCTGGATTTCTTCTGGCTCATTATCACAGGTGGCCTTTAACATTTTGCTGTACATGTTGTCTGCTTGGGACAATACCAGTGCTACAGTGGGCAGGAAGGACAGGCAATTGGCAATCTGGTGACTAGCCCCAGGACGCTGAACTATCTTATAGTCAAAGGATTGGAGATTTAGGGCCCATCTGGAGAGACGTCCTTCTGGCTTGCAGAGATTCTTTAGCCAGAAGAGATTGGCAGGGTCTGTTACAACAGTAAAGTGCACACCATGTAAGTATACCCTAAACTGCTTATAGGTGTATTTTACAACAAGGTATTCTCTTTCTGTGATGGTGTAGTTTTGCTTGTGGACATTAAGGGACCTGCTGGCGTAAGCCACAGGATGCTCTGCTCCTTCATTGTTGAGCTGGGATAGCACTGCTTCTAGTGCTGACAACAATGTGTTGGTGTGGACAATAAAGGGCTTGCTGCAGTCCGGATACATCAGAACTGGGCTGGATGAAAGACTGGTTCTAAGATAATTGAAGGCAGACTGGCACACTGTTGTCCATTCAAAGGTAGTTCCGTTTTTTAGAAGATTAAAAAAGGCTTGTTGGGGTAGGAAAAATTGGGGTAAAGCACCAGTAGTACCCTACCATTCCTAGAAAGACTTGTATGTTCATTTTGCTCTCTGGCTGTTTCATATTTGTAATGGCTTCAACTTTTCCAATTGAGGGCAAAGGCCAGTTGTATCCACATTAAAGCCAAGGTACTCAAGCTGATCTTTGAAGAACTGGCATTTTTGAGGCTTTATCTTTAGATTAGCGTCAGCCAATCTTTTGAATACAGCCTCTAAGTGATCCAGATATTCATTGAATGTCCTGGAAAATACAATCATATTGTCTAAGTATACCAGGACGTAGGATAGCTTGAGGACTTCAATAATTGAATCTGTGGCTTGCTGGAACATGGCTGGGGCGTTACACAGACCCTGAGGCATGCGGGCTGGCTGGAATAACCCTTGTGAGGTTATTATCATGCACTTCTCTTGTTCTTTGGGTGGCAGCTCAATTTGCCAATAACCAGAAATCAGATCAGTAGCAGAGAAGTACATGGCTTGGCCTAGACAATCAAGGGCATCATTAATTTGTGGAAGAGAGTACAAATCCTTCTTGGGTATCAGATTGAGCCAACGGTAGTCAATCACGCCTTTATTGCTACCGTCTTTCTTCTTTAATATGAGCATAGGAGACGCTCAAGGGCTCTTAGACAGCACAAGCATGCCCCTATCCAAGAGCTCCTTTATCTACTTGCGCACTACCTCCTCACTGGCTTTGGACCTTCTAATGGGGCAGAGGCAAATAGGTTTGTGGTCACCTGTGTCAATGTGATGTGTGACATCAGTGGCACATTAGATCAAAATCATCCTCTGCAAAAATACAGCAGTATTTTTTCAAATAGTGCGCCAGACCTCTTGCATTCCTTGTCTGCCAAGGAGGATAAGTTGGCCAAAGGGGTGGTTGCATAATCAGATGCTTCAACTTGATCTGGTAGTCCCCTGTTGGAGAAGCCACCTATGCAATGGGATCCCCTCCATCTATACAACCGGGAGGAGGTGAACAAAGGCAACTACCTGATGCTTCTTGATATTTAGACTAAACTCCTGTAGGTTAGTCAACAGAACATGAATTTCCTATTGCCCAGGAATGATGATTCTGGGGGAAACACATGGCTCAAAACAGGAGCGGCACCAGGGCTGATGAATTTCACCATATAGTCCATCTGGTATATCTAAAGTCAGACCAGAGTTGATGATCATCTGAGTGCCGCTTGGCAGTGTGAAGGATGACCTTGACCAAAGGGGGAATGCCCTTGTGCTCCTTTATCTTTATGGGTAGCAATTTCCCCTTTTTACTCTTGATTTGGTAGGGCACTGCTACTACCTGTCCTGATAGGCCAGGTGAATGCTCTTGGTTTCCTTCAGGGGCAAATTATCTTTAGAGAAGTATAGCAAAATGGTCTGGCTGAGCAGGCATTAAGGTGTTCATTTCCATGTCTAAATTCACCCCATATTTGCAAAAGAATGCTGTACCAATCAATGTATTGCAGCTCTGGCTGGTTAAAACCACGACAGGTGATGAAACTGCAATCAAACCAAACCTATTGGCAATGAACTTTATGCTCTGACAAAAGTGGTTGTGTGAATTCCCGCGGTAGCATGACTTTGGAATGGGCCACGTCTGGAGCCAGACCCAGTCTTTTCACCAGACAGGTTGAGACTATGTTGATTGGGGCCCCACTATTTATAATGGCCCGCACCTTTTCCTTATTTAAAGAAATATCAGCATAATTACATTCTGTGTAAGATTTGGATTAGAGATTTAATAAATTGATATCCAGTGGTCCTGGGGTAATGAAGTATTGGCAAAGGCTTTGGCTGATCTCAGGAAAGTTTGTTTCTATAGTTTTCAGTGGCATGGAGAACTGTACACCTTTCAGTGGCAGCAGGTCAGTGGACACGTTTGAGTTAGAACCAGTACATACCTCCTGAACTTGAGCGGTGTAGGGCTTTGAGACGGTCTCTATTGTGTTGGCGTCAATTTTCCTGGGGCAGCCTCTCCCTTGGGTGGGGATTGTATACAGGTTGTCTGCTACTAGCTTATGGATAGAGTTCTCCTCAAAGTCTTTCTCAGGTAGCAATAGATCTGGAAGGGGTAAGTCCATGGCCTTAGTTGCACCTAAGGGTGCCGTGAGGATAGGTGTATTCTCCTTGCTGGTAGGCATGGGAGCAGTTTTGCTGACCTCAGGTGGCTGACTGACTGTCCCTCAATCAGCATCCTTTGGAATGGTAAGAGGATTGGGTGGACCAGTACATTCTATTACTGGACTGCCTTCCCTTTTCCCTGATCTATATGCTTTGCTACTGTGACCACATTGACAGAAGTAGAACTGGGCTTCCCCCTTGACATTCTGACGCAAAGTGGCCCTGTTTTCCACACTTATTGCATTTACCAGAATTTTGATAATATTTATTTTCTCATTTGGACTTATCTGTGTCGGGTGTGGAGTCAGCAGGCATTGGCGTTTGGGAGCGCTTCTTAAAGTTGTTAAAACTTTTATCCAAGGGTCCCTTTATTTGGGTCCTCAAACTGCAAACTAAGTCTGCTGAGAAAGATAGCAATCTGCTGTGTGTCATTGAACTGGTTGAGGCTTGAAACATCCCATTGGCAAGCTCACACTAGGGCTATAAGGCTCTGGGCATGGTGATGTGGCAATCAAGATGGGAAAGTACCCCAGCTCCAAGAAGAAGCTGTGCCCCATGGTAGAATCAATTGGCAAAGTGGGAGACAGTCTTTTATTTCTTGCAAGAGA
>QTSX02007590.1:0-15448 GCA_014839935.2 Entomophthora muscae | reverse complement strand
AAAATGGCACTTAGCCCAGGAGTTCTTTCATTGGTCAAGAATTTCAATTTGGCTACCTGATTAACTTGCTTTAGAGTTGTGGTCATGGGTCAGGCCGCAGGGCCGTGCCTCTCCCTGGGGACAGCTCTTGGTTGGCCACTGGTGTAGACTTCAAATTCATGAAGCAAATAGTTGCCGCTTCAGTACCTCCATTAGGCGCTGTGATTAGTCTTCCATTTGGTGCAATGATTTCCTTGGTTTTTCCTGTTTCACTGCATGGACCAACATTCTTTATATCAGCTTGCAGGGCTCAATCTCAGAAAGACACAGGAAGGCAGGTTCTTGGTCCATGGGGCCAGTGGCCTGCAGGAGTTTGGGTTCAGGGTTCAAATCTTGCCCTTGGGCCCGGGTTTTGAGGGGTAACAAATTGTCAATCCTGACATAGGTGGTTGACCATTACCTAGATTAATAGAACAGTCAATATGTGTGGCGCTCAAGGGTTCTAAGGGTAAGGTCAAAGTAGCTGAGCAGCAACTGGGGTAAAAAAACAAGACTAGTATCTTCTTAATCAAAAGAACCTCTATAGTTGTTCCCTGCAAGTAATCTAAGAACTTTAATTCTGTTGTTATGCTTATTCAATAATATATTTAGTGGGGCTATCTGAGGGCTTTATATAGTTGGAAGTAGAAGAGGGGAAAGAAAGAGTGAGTCATCCTGACTGAAGTCTTGACTGGGAATGAACTAAGCTATTCTTGAAGGGCTGAAACATTTTGGAGAACATTCAGGGAGAAAGGGCTTAGATTGAGTGTAATGTAAACATCTAAACATGTGGTTGTGGGGTCATGTGATTGCAGCAAAAGTAGGGCCAATTTTTGGGAACTAGGTCTAGAACAGGGTTTCAGAATGTTCACCTGGGAGGTCATGCTTGTCAGTAAGGGGCAAAAGGTCTCTATACCAAATTACATAATGGGATAAATCAATGGTTTAATCATCAAATCATCTGCAGCAAGCCACAGATGCATCAATAAGTTACTAATCATGTGAGAATTGGGGAGCAGGTTAGGAGGAAATAAAACCAAACTCTTGAACACAATAAAATCACAGTTTCAGCAACAACCAAAAGGTTGTTGCCAAAAATTCATGGGTAGGTCAAAGGGGGGAAGGTGTCAACTGAACACTGCAAAGCAACATATAAAACCAAAAGACCAAAATTGCTAACAAATTTTGAACTTTATTAGATTAGAGAATGATGAAGCAAGGTCTTTTACAACACTTGCATTCATTTAAGGGATGTGATAGGATTAGGGTGATAGATTGAATGTCACAAACCAATTAACCAATGATATGAGCAGATAAAAATGCATTTCTTGAGGCAGGAAGATCTTGACAAATTTTGAATGGATGTAGTCAAAAAGAAAACAGAACCAACTAACATCAGGAATATACTTTGGATGCAATTACCTTTGCTCCTGGCCGCTCTTGCACATGATATTTAACCAGAGGTGTCTCTTGGGTGGGTTAAGTGGGGGCATCTTCATAGTAATTCTAAAATATTAAATTGATGGCCTTTCTTGGGCTTTTCCAGTAACCTTTCAGATAAATATTCAAACATAATTTGGTGGAAATTCCCAAGCATTTGGCAGCAATTGAAGTGGAGGCCTAAAGGGGAGGCGTAACTTTAAAAATCACCATATGTATAGGCTCCTCCAATGAGTCACTAATCTATGCATTTGCAGCTAGCCGCAGATGCTTCAATTGGTCACTAATTGTCTCAATGATAATCAAAATGATGGGTCACTCTCTGAAGCATCTGCAGCTAGCTGTAGGTACATCAATTAGTGGCTAATTTGAAGTCAATCCTTATGTTTTGGTGGATAACTCTTCAATTAAAAATGCAAAAAAGGGCATTAGTTCCCCTATACTTTTCCTTATGATGTAGTAGGCTTGATATGGTAATATATGCAGGTGGCACCCTGCACCACAATCTGTAATTTCTGTTCTCAAGTATTATTCTTGAGAGAGGTCTGGTAGCTGATATCTCTCTCAGCGGTGAGCAACCAGCAGTCTTCTATGTTGATCTTATTAGATGCTTTTATGGAACTTTCAATAACTGGTTGGTTGGCAAGGATACCACTTCAGTGTAGGAGTAGTAGCCCTCTTTAGCTTTAGTGGTATATTTTCTGTCAGGTTTTTGTGCAAATTTGCATCAGGAGGAGAAATGCAGGATCAACCATTAGATATTTGAGCCCAAAAAAGAATGGCATCTATCTTGTGACTGGGCAAACCAGGATTTGATCCCTGTTCTAGATTTTAGGACATAGATAGGTAAGAATTGACATTTGTGACAAGAAACCACTAAGCTTTAGATTCTAGAGTAAGTGATGATCAAAGAAGAGGGGCCTTTAAGAGAACACAGCATAATTCTTCAAGGGAGTATAGATTTTGGGGAACTTTAACCTTCAGTTCAAAGCTATAACTTTTAATTGAAAATAGGTAAAATTCAGGAATAATAGCTAGTTCTGAAACAGTAGTCAGGTAAGAAACCCTGGCTGGGAGAATTTTTCAGGGCCACAGGTCAGGGTTTGTAAAGTTTTCCCTAGGCATAAGGGGATAGATCTGATTGGCTAGGGAGGTTTTTGGATGTAACATCCAAATTCAAAGCATGAAAAGTTAGTGTTGAGGTTATACTATCTGGTTGGCTGTGAACCAAACTCTTCAAGTGAGCTCTTACTACATCCAAGAGGTAGTCTAAATTAACTAGTTTTTCTTAAGTAGTGGGTATGGTGACAAGAAGGGATTATTAAGAGGCCTTGAAGGAATATGCTAACAATATATATCATCTATATTGTGGGATAAATCATCAAATAGATTTAAAGGTTTATAGAGGGTTGCTGACAGTTTTTTCTTTAGTGTAAGAAAAAGGTATATCCAGTGCTAAAGAGGTGAAGAACTTTACATATACTGCAAGTTATGCAGTAGTTTTTCAGGATAAAGTGCCAAGCAAAGACAACTCATCTAAAAGAAAAACAATCTCAGATAAAGACAGAAGCTGACAAAATACATTGTCAATTCAACATGAATTTATTGGGTTTTGATTCTTTTTGCATCTTATTTGTTTTTGCTTAGCAGCATAGCTTTGAAAGCTACTGTATCCCAAGACTTGCTCCTGTTTTCTTTTGGGATTATTAAGCTTTTTTCAGCTCACCTGTGGATAAAGGGTCCCAAGAAGCTAGTTCAGGCTATTTTAGATAAATTAAACCTCCTCTGATTTGATATATAGTCATTGCTTATAGTAATGTCTGATGTGCCTGTCTCTAGCTATCATTTGTCATCCCTTGTAAGGTATTGTAGCAGTGAGGCTTTGGTTAACCTATTTCTTAGTTTTTAGAAGCTATAGTCATATGTTTATTCCAACACACTTTATAAATTTTCTGGTTATCTATAAAAGGTGAAACTCAAAGGTGCTAAACTTTGAGATGAAGCATTAACAGTAGGCAACCAATCCAAGCAAGGTGGGAATTTCATATATATATTTGGGTGCTGGTAAGTTCTGGACTATAAAACTTTACCAGGATCTGGGGTTAACTCTGGAATGTGCAAAACATTCAAGGAAATAAAGCTCTTACTAGTGAACTTATAACTTAAAGGCTTGGTCAATAGCTGATTTTTTTTGAGGGGTTGAAGAGCTGTACTTAAGCCTATATTAAATTTTTCTTTGGTTGGGCTGTGGAAAACGGTTTAATTTAATAATAATATATGCAGATCAATATGTTTAAAAATACCTTGTTTATGTATGTCACAAATATTGATGGAACCTTAGTCATGAAAAAGTTGAGAGCCGCTCATTTAGAGAGCCCATACTTGTGATGAGGAGCAACTTTTGGGGAAGCTTTAAATATGGAATTAAGAAGAAGAGAAGTATTTTTATTGGATAATACTTTTGACTTATATAGCTTGTGCTGTGGTGGGGATATGAGTTAGATCAAAGATAAGGATGGTCATGTGCAGAATGGGGTTGAGCCACTGGATACTTGAAAAAGTCATATGATATTGGTTTATTGCCTTTCTTGGTACGTAGAACTGGATGTTAAGTGTGATGATGGTGACTAAAATACCCTTACATCCAGCTCCTTGATACTCCCCTTAAGGGGTTACTCTGGTACATCAGGAGGGGGCTTTGTCTTGACGGCTGCCACCTGATGTTCCTGAAGTTGTTTGCTAGTGGGTACATGCCACATTGAGTGTTCCCCTTTGCTGAGGCAAAGGCAGGAACTGTGGTATTTCTTGATGACAGGATCTTTGGCGCCTTGAAACTTAACTAGATAGGTATTTCTGTCTGGTCTTTATTTGATGACTCTTCCTGGTCCCCTGTGTATTGAATCCAGCTTCTTCCTGCCCTCAGCTAGGACTCAGACAGGGTAGTTGATTGGGAGTAGTTCCTCTGTGGAGGTTAGCTTTTGTGCTTTGAGTCTTTTGGTTTCTGCTATTTTAGCTTTGAGGCGTATGTGCTCTAGTGCTGGTGCTTGTTCTACTGTGGGAGGTTTTTCCAGGGGGATTTTCACATACAGTTGGTTATTGCGGGTGACTATATCTGGTTTTTATCTGCATGTTAGTTCAAACAGTGAGTAGCCTGTCCCTTGGTTGGTGCATACCTGAGATAATAATAATTCATGTTTCACATATAGTGGCCATGTGTCTTTGGCTTTGACATCCATTATTTTCTCAAGGGTTTTGATGAGACTGCTGTTTAGGCATTTAACTCTGCCGTTGGCCTGTGGCCTGTAGGACGAGGTTGTGGAATGTTGGATGTTTTTGGATTTTAAATTATTATTTACTATGTGTCCTGATAGTTTGGTGGCTCAATAAGTTTTTGATGTAGTCTGGAGTTCTGTAGTTGGCTATTATTGCCTTATTAATGAAGCAATTTATTGCTTATGACTTTTGAATCTGTGTTGCACAGAAGATGAGCCAGTGTGTGGCAAAGTTGATGGATACAATTAGGAAGCGTTGTTGGCTTTAGCTTCTGGGAAGGGTCCCACTATGTCCAGCCCCCAAACCTTAAATGGTTCAGGGTCTAGTACTGAATTAAATGTTGGCTAGGGAGCCTTGTTGCTGGTGTATTTCTCACACACTGTGCACTTTTTCAAAACGGTGATTATTTCTTGTTTAAGATTGGGCCACCATACTATATCTTTTAAAGTGAGGTATAGATTGCTAGCCTTTGTATGCCCTAGTAGGCAGTGATTTCTTAGTATAGTGTCAACTCTCTGTGCAAGTGGGATGTAGGAAACATGTTTATCCTTAATGATGTGGTATACTGTGCTATTTGATAGGTGGAAATTTTTTCATTCCTTACTAATGTATCATGAATTATTTGGTGTATGGGGAGTCTTTCCCTTTTGTCTTGTACTCAGTGTTATATAAGTTGGGCCAGTCAGGGTCCAGGTGGTCAGGATGATCCTCTCTTGGCTGATATAGCCTAGAGAGAGCATAAGCCATGACCAGCTCTGTCCCCCTTTTATACTGGATGTCCAGATTAAGCTGCTCTAGCAGGGACATCTATTTGGCTTATTGCCATGCAAGTGTGCTCTGAGTTTTGAAATAGATTAAGGATTTATGGTCAGTTAGTACTTGGATGTTTAAATGTCCTTCTAGATAACATCTCCATTTCTTGCATGTGTGGTATTTTGCTAGCAATTCCTTATTGTGTATTGGGTATCTCTGCTCAGTATTAGTTATTTTTCTGCTTTTGTAACATACTGGCAGGAAGTCTTGCTGCCCTGACTGGCAGATGCATAGTACTGCACCAATGGCAGGGTCACTGGCATTTGACTTGAGCTTATAGCACTGGTTGATATTGGGGTATTGCAAGATTGGTGCTTCAACCAGAGCTTGTTTAAGTACTTGAAAATTCTTATCACATTCTGATGTCCAGATAAATTTCTTTTCAGCATTAACCTTGGTTAGGTCATTGATTGGTGTGGTTAGTTTAATGCAGTCTTTGATTATTTCCTTAGGTAAGCTACCATTCTGAGAAAGCATATAACTTGTTAAATAGAGGTGGGGTGTCTCATGTTATTTATGGCTTTTATTTTATATGAATCTACTTTGATGCCACCGTCAGAGACAATGTGGCCCAAGAACAAGAGTTTGTTTTCCATAAATTGGCACTTGATAGGCTTTGCATAGAGTTTGTGCTTTGTGAGTCAATTGAGGGTCTTGTGGAAATATGTGAGGTGCTCCTCTTTGGTTTTTGAGAATATGGTGATATTTTCAAGGTAGAATAATGTATTTGAGAGACTGTTTAGCACTTGGTTTATCATAGTGACAAATGTTGCAAGAGCGTTGGTCATTCCAAAGTTCATTACCCTACATTTAAAATATACAAATTGTGTATGAAATGCAGTTTTTGTCTGTCTTTTTCTTTTACTTCAACATTGTTACAACCTGAGGTGAGGTCAATTTTAGATAAAAAGTTGATGCTGGAGAGTCTTGCAAACAGATCCTCTATGAGTGGGTGGGGATATTTATTCTTTACTGTGCTTGCATTAAAAGCTCTGTAGTCTGTTATTAGATGGAGTGAGCCTTCCTTTTTCTTTACAAAAAACACTGCTGTCCCCCACGGGGATTTGGGTGGGCAAATAGAGCCTTTAGCTAGGTTATCCTCAATGTGCTCTTTGAGGATTTGTGTCTCCACAAGGGAGAGTCTGAAGAGGGGAGCAGGTTTGGACATGCTCTTGCATAGGTCAATGCCATTTTTGACCTCCTGTTCAGGGGGTAGCTCTGTGAGCTCTTCGTTAAATACATGAGCGTATTCATTTAGGAATGTTGCAAGCTCTGGGGATTGAATTTTGGTTGTTTACATGTTATGGAATTTGGTATACCTCATTATGTAGAGGGTACTATCTTTGGTTATATGTTTTGAGTTGTCCTGATTTATCACTTAGAAAAATACTGTGTCAGGGCCCAGAGTGCCCTGGATAGTCAGTTGGCCTCTTTAAAGGTGATTAAACATGCAGCTTTGAAGCCCCCACAAAGTACTTTCCAGGGCAAAATCCCCCCTCTTTTAACTAACAAATGGCATGGGATTTGAGAGGCACAAAATCCTCAAATCCCTGGTATTG
Source organism: Entomophthora muscae (assembly GCA_014839935.2). NCBI lineage: Eukaryota > Fungi > Entomophthoromycota > Entomophthoromycetes > Entomophthorales > Entomophthoraceae > Entomophthora > Entomophthora muscae. Next base: position 8,345 of record QTSX02007590.1, on the reverse strand, counting down.
AGCCTGTTAACAAGTCTGGGCCACCTACCTATCAGGAAATGGCACATTGGGAGCGCAACTGTTTGATTGCGCAATTGGGCAATTGATTCATTGCAGGAGTTAAAAATAACTGTAACAACTTGCCATGCTGCAAAATTCAAAGGGTTCATGTTATAGAAGCCAATGAGAGCTCACCCTCTTGGCCAAACACGCAAATTCCAGGTAAAATTGCAAATCTACCTCCAAATGATGCCATCAGTTCTCTGGTGGCACAAAAGGCATAGTGTCATCAGTAAGTATAAGTAGTGAGGGGGGAGAAGCCCTCCTCACTGTTGACATCTTAATAAAGCAAGTTTATGCCTAGAAATTATTATCTTATTGCAGGAATTGTCTATTTTTGCTCAAATTTAATTATTCTCTTTGCATCTATTTGTGAATCCACTACTCAATACAAGCTTGTATACCCATATCCTCCTGGCTGTACTCCTGCTGTCCTTGCCAAACTACCTTGCACCCTTGACCTGGAGTACTTCCATCCCCATCACCTGGATCTACCACCAGTAATGAAGGATATACCAACTGCTCCTCCTCTCCCTGACGCGCCTCCTGCCCAAGACTTCAGCAAACTGGGGTTTGTCTATATAATAGTATTGGGGCTGGCCAACCAAGTTGTGCCCCATACTGGGAGTTGGCTCCCCCTAGCCTCTGCTCTGAACTACCTGGTCCGCATAGCACCTATTGTGTACATGGCCTTTCAGGCCCAGCCTGCCTCCCCTGTGGGAGTCCAGCTGGACTCTAGTATGAGCCGTGACATACTGTGTCTCTTAGGATGAGATTGTTAGCTTCTTTGAGGATGTTAAAATTGACCTCATTGTGTTTGATGGTCATGGTCTTTGTTTTCAGACATATGCTGGTATTCACTCAGGTGAACCAGTCCATGCCTGCTACAATTTTTTAGTATATGTTGTTCATGACAAGTCCTTTGATGGACTTTTTTATGCATTGGAGGTCAATTCTTAAGGGAGTTGTTTTGCCTTCAAGTAGAACCTTTGATTTGTTTTCTATTCTGGCATATTTGAAGTTGGATTTGACAACTGGTATCTTGTATTTGGTTACAAATGGGTTTTTAACCATAGTGTTTTGTGCCCCAGAGTCAAATAAAATTTTATGTGTATGTGATTTATAAGTACATGGGCAGACAAGAAGTTGTGAGCAATCTTTAATTTTTATATTTATAAAGATAGAAGATTGCAGGACATGTGGGATGCAAGCAGCAAAATTTGTGCCTTAGTACAAATTCTTGTTGGTTTGGGGGATACAGGGGCACTTAGACCAGTTCCCCCTCCTCTTTTACCTCTTCCTCTGTTTTGGGACCTTCAAGGTCAGAGAATGTGGGGTCAGATTCATAGCAGGTTGCTGTTTTTGCATTATTCACTTTGGCAGTATCCTCTTTATTAGGACAAGAGCAGTTTGCATTCTGGCTGTGATTGATATTGTTTTGATTGGAATTGCTGTTGCTATGATTGGTGTTTTGGTGTTTGTTCCATTAGAATTGTCTCTGCCATTGCTTTCTGAGGAGCAATTGCTGTTGTTTACAGCATATTCCATGTTTGTTTATTTTTCTGCACGCTTGGCTTCTGCAATGAGCGCAGGCATGGATATGTTGGCCTCTGGGCAGATGAGGGCAGCAACTGAGGGTTTCATACTGTTGATGAATGAGGCGTTTGTGTGTACGGTGTCAGCTTGTGCTGAGTTTTGAATTTTGTAACATATTTCCTCAAATTCATTGGTTTAAGTTGTGACAGTGGTCTTCTGAGGAAGATTGCTGAGCTGCATTGCAATGTCTTAGAGGGATTTGGTGACGCAGAAATTATGGGTGATGTCCGCTTTGAACTCTTCCCAGTTGTCAAGCTGGTTGTTATTTTGTGAGCCAACTAAAGTGGTAAACCAGTTAGCTGCGGCCTGGTACAGGCGCTTGCTGGCTTCCTGGACTCAATTTTGTGGGAGATGCAGCTGGTGCAGAGTTTAGTGGCTGAGTGGTCTAGTCAGTTGATGACATTTTCTTTGTTTTTATCAAAGAACTTGTCAATACCAATGTATTTGGTGTTGGTAATTTTTACTGTGATAGGTGGTTGTATGTTTGTTTGTGGTTGGGGAGAGTAACTGTATTGAATTATCTTGGCACATGCTTTGGGAATGACCAGTCCTTCAAATATGGTGCATTCAAGTAGTATATCTTTGTCAATATTGTGGGTGCAGAATTACGTCTTCCAGGTATCCTGATATATAGCCTGGTTAAGTATGTAAGCAAAGGTAGGCAGGTTCTGTTCAGTCATTCTTTCTTTCATGGGTGTGGTCAAAAAACTGTAACTTCTACCAGTAATGAGGAGAAACTTTTGGGGAAGCTTTAAATATGGAATTAAGAAGAGAAGTGTCTTTTATTAGATAATACTTTTGACTTATATAGCTTGTGCTGTGGCAGGGATATAAGTTGGATCAAAGATAAGGATGGTCATGTGAAGAATGGGGTTGAGTCATTGGATACTTGGGCAAGTCATGTGATATTAGTTTGTTGCCTTTTGTCAGGAAGCCAGGCATAGGTAGAGGCATTGGTTGACTTGGGACAGAGTACAACTGGGTCAGAGGATAATGCCCACCTTAGAATGGGTGCTAACTTGATAATATAGGATATAGATCACCCAAGCAAAGACCAGGGCCCTGAGTTGGGAATCATAGAGTCTACCATTCCCATCAAAGTAATGTAGAGTACTCCAAACATTTGGGTGGACGTAGTCTTGGCTGCAGTGGGGAGTTCCATTGGACAGTCAGGTTGCGGGGTTATGGGTGGATTCATGGGAGCAAAGTAGGCAGGCATATAATTGTACTTGCCTTTGAACAATCTTGGCAGCCTCTTGTACCACTTTCCTTCACATCTTATGTATTCAGTTTCTCTAGTCCTTGACAAGAGATCAGCAATGAGGATGGTCTCCAAGTTATATTCCGCATAGGCAGGGTTGGGCGGGTATTTGGTAAAATACACAGGTCTAAAGGGGGCTCCTGGGGGACAGTATAGTGCCTGGGAAGGATTGGTAGGTTGGTCTCCAGAGGGGGTAGTTGCCTGATAGTCTATTTGAACGGAGTTAAGATGTAAGATCACTAAGACTAGATAAGGTAAGATTTGTTCAAACCAAAGGTTCATAAAACTTTATTATCAAAAATTACAATATGGTCATCACCATACTGCCAGGGCTTTTATACCACAGGGTTTTGTCTTCAATTATTGCAGGGTTCAGGTTTGCAGACAAGGCACTGGCAGGGCATGGATCTTGGCTTAGATTCTTGAGGGCGGCAGATCCAGACTGTGCCTGCTCTGGTGAACAGAAGTGACAATGCTTTGTTCTGTTGCTACTGTTCACCACATCACCTGTGCAGTTCAATTGTACTACTCATTCTGGATGGAAGACTGGCAGCTGCTGGTGTTCATTGACAGAGTTATCAGTAGGTTTTGTTTTAACCTCCTTAAGGCAAGCTACAACCTCTGCATGGGTCTGGATCTTTAGTGGCGCAAGGTTGGCAGCAATCTGGTGACAATTTGGGGAATTTTGTTCAGGAGACTGGCAGGTCTTGGAGTAACTTTTCAACTTGGGTTTGCAATTTAACAAGTTGGCAGGTTTCTGTCCACTTTGTGTGACTTGGGTAGTCTTTGTTGGGTCAGGATTTGATTTCAGGGTCTATAATGTTGATTTCAAACCTCCAGTATTGACACTTGACAGGTTAGCAGGTTTCTGTTTCCCCTGGTTGGGGTCAGCTATCTCTGGTGGTCCAGGGATTGACCCAACTGGCAGTTGGGCGGGCTCCTGTCTACTCTGGTCAACATAAGTCTTTTCCTGAGACCCAGGTTTCAATTCCCAGGCTTTCAATACAAGTATTGAAATGTCATTCATGACACCTTTCTTTGTATATAGAACATTATATTAGATTGGCACCAAACCAGGCAAGGACAGGATGTTAAGTGTGCTGGCAGTGATCAGAATACCTGTACATCCAGCTCCTTGAAATTTGATATAAAAGACTGCCTATTGTTGACTAAATAATTTTAATAAAAAATAACCCAAACTCATCCTTGATATGTCAGGTAACTCTTATAATAAACCTTTATTTTTTTAGCTGAGGTCTAACCTTATGACTACAGAAGAGCTGGGATGATCTTATTGATCAGCCCCAGTCTGGATGAAAAAATATAACCATTGAGAGCTTATAGATGTTTAACTACTGCAATCTAGTCTATTAACTACTCTGATGCCTTTTCTGGGTGTTTTTAATCAGGATTTTGATGCATGGCCTGAATAGCTTGAATCATTGTATATGATCAACTACAGCTGCAAAATCCAGGGAGCATCTCCAGTGACTGGCCCTTTTTATGTTGACAAATGTAATCATCCCTCAGCCCATATGATCTAGATCTAGAGCTTCAGATCTATGCTATTAGCTCCCCTTTGACCGCCAGGCTGCTCTCCAAAAAGCAAATTCCTGTGACAAGAAGTGCTCTGCCATTTCTCTAAGCTTTTGTTAGCCCCTTGTGGCCGGATTTTATCTGTCTGTGTCAGAGCCCAGAATGCCCTGGAAAGTCAACTAGCCTATCTGGGAATAGTACAACCAACTGTGTGGAAAACCTTACCAACTGCCTTGCAGAGGGAAAACCCCTCCTTTAAAATAACAAATGACCAGGGGTTAGCAAGGCCTACATGTTGCAAAGCCCTGGAACCAAAATTAAACAAAAAAATGAGTCCCTTTGCTATCAGAAAATGATAAATTGTGAAAGCTATTGTTTGATTGTTTGATCAGGTACTCAAATGCTTGCAGGTTCTAATAATAGCTGTGGCACCTCAGCATGCTACAGCCAAACCCATGACCATGAAGAAACGGCCAATGCCCTTCCCTCCCCAAGCCTCAGTGCGCAATTTCCAAACCATTTTGCAAATATCATTGAAAATGATGCCACCAAGCCTCTGGTGGCACAAAAGGATAAGTATTTCCCAGTAAGTATAAATAGTGAGAAGGAGAAGGCTTCCTCACTGTTGACATCTTAAAATAAACGGCTTTATGCTCAGAACCCATTATTTTCTTGTAGGAATTATCTATTTTTGCACCAATATAACCATTCTGTTTGCATCTTTTTGTGAATCTACTACAAAATATGCCCACGTCTATCTTTTCCCTCCTGGCTCTGCCCCTGTCTACCTAATTACGTCATCTTGTGTCATTGACTTGAAGTTCTTTCATCCTAACCACCTGGATCTTTCTCCTGGTTATTTTGAGGCCCAAGTCCAATTATCATGAAGAAGATATCTCCACTCTCCCCTTGCCCAACACACCTCCTTCCCAGGACTTTAGTAAGTTAGGGTTTGTTTACATCACAGTATTGAAGCTGGCTGATCAGGTTGTGCCCCATACTGGAAGTTGATGTCCCCTAGCTACAAATGTGAATTACCTTGTCAGAATAGCACTAATTGTGTACATGGCCTTTTAGGATCAGCCTGCCTCCCCTGTGGGAGTCCAGCCAGACTCTAATATGGGCCATGACAGTTTGAACCAGCCATCTGGATGGGAGTGTTTAAGGCTGGCTTCTAGGGCTTCCAGCTTGCAATAAATTTACAGCATATTTGACCCTGGTTATAAAGGTGCTTTTTTTAGTAAATTCATACATAAAGGGGATCAATAGGTATAGATGTTGCAACTGAACCAATGGGGATTAAGTATTTGGGATTGGAGAAGACAACAGTCCAATAGAAAGGACAAGAAAGAATAGAATAAGATATTGTTAACTGTAGAATATTGTGATTAATATACCTTATGGGAAAAGCCACAAGGGGGTGGCATAGTGGGAAGTTCCATGTAAGGTTCAAAGCCAAGGAATAACTTATGCAGGGATCAGCAGGTCGAATTGGTAGCACTCCTAATTAGGATGAAGTACCTGCCATTTAATATTGCCACCAGATTGGTTCATGTTGTTAGATACGTCAAGGGGCAACTCATTGAGCGCCCCCTGTGTATTATAACATATGTTAGCATGCAAGTCTGGAAGCTTGATTGCAACACCCCTTTGCCCCCTGCTTGCTGTCAGACACCAAGACCGGAGCCTGAGGAAGGTCTGGGAAGGTCTGCAAAAACAGCCTTTGTGTGGGGATGGCGTGGCAGGGGCGCAAGCAATTGTGGTGAAGCTTCTTGGTATTCCCTTGGGCATCTTTGAGTTGATAGGTATGATTATCATAGAAAGCGGCTATCTTGAAGGGCCCTAGGTGATTGGGCTCCAGCTTGGCAGAATTGGGGTTGAGGGTGTAGACAGGGTCACCTACAGCGTACCTGGCTTTGAGGTACTTTGTCCCTCCTTCAATTTGCCTGTGTTCAATTTCCTGGGCTTTGGCACGCCATTGGTCTAGGGATGGAGTTGTCACTAGGGGAGGCTTTTTGGGAACTCTGGATAGTAACTTTCTCTGTTCAACTCCTGTCAGACTGTCAGGTGTCCCAAAGGCCAGGGTGCTGGGGCTGAACCCTGTGTCCCTGTTGATTTTTGCCTGTAGGATAATTAGATTGGTAGGCAGGTGTTCAGTCCATGTGGTGTTGGGGTGCTCTTGTGAGATCTTGGCAATCAGTTGAACCAGTGAGCCATTTAACCGTTCTAAACACCCATTGGCTTGTGGATGGTAGGGGGTTGTAACTATTGAAAATTGGCGTACACCAGCAGATTCAACAGAAGAATTAAAAGGCAGGGACACACACTCACTATGTGCCTTTGAATATGAAGATTCTGAAGACATTGACCAATTTAGGTTGTAATAAAGTTTATTGGCTCCTATACAAGTAGGTGAAAAATCCTGCCCCTTGGCGTTTACTGCCAACGCCTTATATAGGGGTATTCTTGTTTTACCAATTAACATTCACTGGCAATGTCTTCTAGGACATTCCAGCACACTGTAGAGTCTAAGTTGGGTTGGCAGAAAAATAGACAACCTTCTATTTTAGGGCACAATCCTGCAATGCCTAGCACAAGGACACCCTCTGCTAGCACATTAATCAGTGATCCTTTTTAAGATATGCAATCACTTCTATATCTAGTTCTAACAAGGAGTCAAATGGACCATTCAAATTGACCCTGGCGTCTTGGCATTATTTTCTCTCCAAGCTGGCACCTCAGCGCTTGATATTAATTATTGCGGTGCTCTGGCGCTTGTAATTAATTGTGTTTGCGCCTTGGCGCTTGATGTAAATTATTGCGGCGCTATGGCACTCGCAATTAATTGTACTGGCGCCCCAGCGCTTGATATAAACTAGAGTGGCGCTCTGGTGCCAAGAATAATTAATCCTGCACTGTGGTGTTTGTTATTTAAGGTAGCGGCGGAGTGGAACAATATTTCTTGACAACAACATCATGGTCCACTAATCATATATTTAATTATATGATAAGTTGACACTAATTTCCTGAAGGGTATTTGATTGGCCCTGGTTAATTTTCCATAGCTGCCTAATGAATTAAGCTTTCCACAATCCCTGGTCAACAATTCTTCACATATCCACCCACTTGACCAGGGCTATCCTTCATTCTTTTCCTCATGAGCACCCCCAATAATAACCAACCTTCCTTGCGCCAAGTCTACCAAGACCTCATGGCTGGTATGACAGATGAAGATTGTAAGGTGTTTATGAAAATGGCACACTCATCTTGGGTCTGTTTACTGAACCAGCAACTTCCTGTTAGCAGTTGTCAGCTGCAGGCCCAGGACTGCAATACCATAGTGGCGGGGTCTGAGTGTGGCACGGACACACATGTCAAAGGGGAAGAGGAGGTAGACTCTATTTTTGCGGAGACTGAGGCACCCTTGATCCAACTTCCTCACCTTGGCTTTGAAGACTTACAAGATTGGTCTGACATTATCATCCTCAAAACTGCTTCCTCCCTGCTTGCAACGCCCTCCATGTTACTTTGTGCTTGTTGTAACTCCAAAGAGTTGCCCTCTGCAGTCCCTGCTATCATCAATCAATTTGGGATAAGCCACCACAAAGTGACATTATACATGTATGTCCAAGCATTGTTTGCCAAAGACAACACTGTGACGCCAATCTGTTTGGGCGCTTGTTACCACAGTAGCTACAACGCGGAGTGGCTAATTGGGGAGGTTGACCTTTGCCTTCACGGCACGGCCAAAGACACCAGTGGATTTTCTTTGCAGCATGTCTATACCATCACCCAGCGCAACCAATACGTTTGTGAGGTTGCTTGCATCTGGGTATTGGAGCAGTCTGCCAATCCTGAGCTTACCTGTACTCTTAGGCTGAACCTTCAGGCTAACGTGCCTGTCAGGGACCCA
>QTSX02007589.1:0-15511 GCA_014839935.2 Entomophthora muscae | reverse complement strand
TCTGTGAGAAGTATGCCCACACCAAAGCATCACCCAAGCCAGCAGTACTCATATCCATCACACAATCCTTCAAGGTATGGTCATTGGATATTGTGAGACCAATGCCTGGCAAAAACAAGGGCAATAAGTACAGCATAACAACCATCAACTATGCAACCAGATGGCCGGTGGCACAAGTCACCAAAGAGCACAAAGGAACAATGTGAGACAACTCATTGGAAAAGAAATCATAGCCAAGTTTGGGAAGCCTGACCTCTTAATCACAGATGGAGGCACTGAACTTAAAGCTATTGACACTAATATCTACCTTGCCAAGAACGGAATAAAACATGTCACAGCCAGCCCATATCACTCACAAGCAAATGGACACGTAGAACAACTAAACGGCGCGCTCATAGAAGCCCTCAGTAAGTTATCTGCTAATAATTTAAAGGCCTTGGTTGACATGCTCCCAACCGCGCTCATGGTCTGTAGAACAAGAGTTAACTGCAATAGGGGCAAAAGCCCTTATGAACTTGTCTATGGACAAAAGCCTGCTCTTGTTAGTACAGCTCAGGACCAAAGTTACCTCTGCCCAAAAAGGTGCCAGACAACAGTGACCCTGACATATTACGAGCCAGAAAAGACCAAGAGGAGATGGAACACCAAAGGTTCAAAAGGGAAGTAATCCTATTGCAGCAAGAGAGATTCCAAGCCGGGGACCAAATCTGGGTTCTCAACCACAACAAACACAAATTGGACCCAGGATTGTGTGGATCGGGCATTGTCATGGAAGTCAACCCCAATAACACCTACCTCATCAAAGGAATTGGAGCTCGGACTGAACTGAAACGTATGCACCACATCTGCCTCTGCCTGTGCAAAGCAAGAACATCCCAACAAAACTCCAGACTCCCTGTTTCCAACACCAAACTGGATCAATACCAAGAACGTATCCCTGACACTCTCAAGAAAATTCCCAAGGCTCCGCCTTCCAGCACCCCAGGGGGAGATGTCGCAACATCTTTGATTACTCCCTCTCAGGGAATTAACACCCCGAGCAGATCACCAAATGGCGCACTGCCCAGCCAGTAAACTGATGGCACCATTATCAGTCAATCCATCTATGACAGGGATCAACCAATCCAGATCCTAAATGGAACACAACTTGAATAAGCCTCGTGACCCAAGAGGAACATTACTCAGATAAGCCCCATGACCCCCATGACGTACATGGATGGTATGTGGCTTATCATGATACTATATATTTGCCTATATTCATATTCAATAAAGCATCATTCTCTTAAATCTTCCCCTTTTTTCCATTTATTATACTTCCCAGAAGTATAAACTTGACACATAGCATACCCCTTTAATTCTCTAATAAAGATTGCACAAACACTAAACTGACATTTTTATGTCAAAAAACTAAACCTTTGTGCTACTAAATCATCAGAGAAAACTAGAATAATAGCAACTTAGAAATTTTGCTGAACTAATCAAAAAGCATTTCTACTACTATAACAAAAAGATATCAGTGAGCAGCTGTAAAAAAAAAAAAGAGTGCCCCACAAATGTTCTCTTTTGGTACCCTGCCCCCACCCATAGCTTTATACTTATTATTTTCTGAAAATGGTTTCTTAATCAAACTAAAAACATTGTAAAAATATAATTACCTCTACCTTCAAACAACGCTAATTACCAGCAATAAACTGGAAAAATATACCAGCGGGCTACCGTAAAGAGTGAAGCTGAGCGTAGCACAGCTTTGCTCTTTTGGCAGCCAGCCTGATACATATTTCCTTTTACCAGCTATAGACTAGAACACATACCAGCAGGCTGCCATCATTAAGTGCTTTTTGCCAGATATAAACTGGAACACATACCAGCAGGCTGCCGTAAAAGAGTGAAGCTGAGTGTAGCTCAGCTTTGTTCTTTGGCATCCTGCCCGCGACACCATGCTTGTTTGGTGTATACTCCCCATCTGATTGATCATGACAAGCTCTCACTCTACTTTACCTTGACAACCCGATCCTTGAACAACAGTAGGATCATGCACAGTAGATTTAGCTTTTAAGCTAAATCTACTGTTCAATAAACATATTCTTCTCGCTTCCCCGCCGTAGGTTGCCTGATCGTAAGTTGGATTAAAGTTACCTGAACCCAGTTGGATTAACATTAATTGATGGAATATGTTCCAGTCTCCAAACCTTGGTCCAAAGTTTCACGCTTGATTTACCTTTTCGGATCTGTTGATAAGTTCTGGCCTGGAGTATAGGTTGGTGGATCTTTAACCTTTGTCTAGCCATCGCTGGTATGTTCTGCATCGGAAGTGGCGGGATACTTTATGTGGTTGAAGGGCGTTGATTTAACTTTAGGATTTATCGGTTCTGGAAAGCGTTTGGTTTGGTTTGGGAATTTATATTGCTCGGTTGAGTTGAAGGCTAGTTTCAGGGACGTGGGCTTCTTGAATTGTAGATGGATGTGGCTGGTATTCACCCGCTGGTGAGGGGTGGTGGATAGGAAGCTTTGGGCCAGAGATGAATTTGATCGGTAACGAAGATGTGTGGTTCAAAAATATGCTGCCAGATTGAACTGTTGGCTCGTACTTGGGGGGTCGATGTAGGGCTATTGGGTTTAATCGTTTCGTTTAAAAAGTACTTTTCATTCTAGAATTTATATTTGATGGGGTGAAAGGTGGGAGTCCTAGTCAGCGGAGTCAGATTACTTGGCCACAGGGAACAAAACACGTATTCGATTAGGCAGAGGTAGACTTATGTTTGCTGCCTTGATTGCTCTTGTGTTGATGATAAGTGTGAGGGGGGAGGCGGATGGTGGCAGCAAGCTGCCGGCAGGAGGGCGACTCTTTGCAGGCAACAGCATTTTTATGGGATGGCGAGCAGGGCTTTAGCTTCGAGGGATATGCGATGTCACTGCCATCCAAGGACCGAGAGGAGCCATTCCAGAGGAGCGATGAGGTCACGATAGGCATCCCCGATGCAATGGTTAACATCACCACAGCAGAGAGTGAGAGCCAATACTACTACGCAGGGCCTCGCATGCCCATGTTCCAGGCTTACTTCAAGCCAACTGTCAGGCAAATCAACGATGCCATCATCCCCCGCTTTGTAAACCTAAGCGACCTCCTTTCCCAAAGCGGCCAGCGCAAATACCTCTTCCGCTTTGACGATGCGCGCATCCAGATGATCTTTGCCAATTACAACCAGTCCCTCATCAAAGGCACCGACCTTGCCATCAACTACAAAGACGACAAGTTGGCCCTGTACAGGGGCCAGCTGGAGATGGATGTGTATGACTTGGTCGATAAGACGTGGTCCAAGGTGAATGCTAGGGGGTGCTTTTCCCCCTCGTGGCCCCTGCACCACTTATACAGCCAACACAACAATGTATCTTGTCCCAGAAGCATCTAGCTCGGTGTTCATGCTCGATCTGGAATCTCTCACGTGGACAAGGAACACGGTTACTGGTCTTACCGGTTCCAGCAACGGATGCCTCTACCTCTACGACGATATCCTGATCCATGGCCTGGGCACAGTTGGAGGACAGGTTGCCAACAACACCCAGTTTATCGACCTAGAGAACTGGGCCCTTCTCCCCAACCAAGACGCAATACCCAAGTCCACTCAAGTAATTTCAGAGCCAGCAGCCCTTTCCATCATCTTCCTCTCTTCTTCCATTGCATTCATTGCCATCATCATGGTCATACGCCACATGATCAAGTACCACTTTGTCTTTTGATAAACTCACCACGACTCAATGTTAAAATCTTAAATACATTGCTATTGCCAATCAGGATCATTCAATTCAGCCAAAAGCCCTGATATTTAACTATTATAAAATAACTTTTAAAACTAGCCCAATTGCCGACATTCATTCCCCAGGATTCAACTCTCGTCTCAACCATTACAAATCAACCCTGTCCTCGTGCATCACACATCTTTACAGTAAAGCAAGAGGCTCTTTAATATATATTTACAGCGTAAAGGTGTGGTTAATTAATACAAGCACTTCAAATAGCAAAGGTACTATTTACTAGTAAAAGGATGGATATTTACACAGTATGGTTTCAGGAAGCTGCTACTAGACAATACCTATTGTTAAAGCACCAAAAATATGTGAAGCTTCAATCCCATCTCCTACCAGCAGTTTTCACTCCTTGAGCTGACAATTCAAATAAACTTTGATGCACCATGTTTCATTTAAGTTCACATCTGTTCAGGCACTTCAACTATAATTTAATCCATCTCTAACTTTTGTTTTGAGCCCATGTAATTTTATTCTGATTTTATTTTAGGCTGATTTGGTCTTTTCAGGCTTGAAAGCTACTGGATACTAACTGGTCTATTGTAGGGATTAAAGAAACATGGTCTATTGGAAAAACAAGGTAGACCCTATAACCCCTAAAATATCCACCAGCTTTAACACACTGCAGTTCAATCCATCACTAAACCTCAACTAATAAACCACTCCCCTACACTGTAAATTCAGAACCTGAACGTAAAAATGCGGGATTGTCAAATCCTTGGTCCAAATTTTGAATCACTTTTGCGGGCAACTCAACTGAGTGAAAATTAAAATATTTAATAAAATCAACCATTTAATTTGACTTTTTTGATTTATTTAAATTGGCAAATTTCAAATCCCTTGAGCAGATAACTCAACTAACAAAAGACAAACCTCAGCAAACAAATGCGAGATAGCTGAATCAGAAATGCGGGATTATAATGTACAATTTGAGATTACCTGTAAGTCTAACAAATTGTAGACAACATGAAAAAATCAATGAATACAAAATTGCGGGATTGTCAAATCTAAGAACCAAGTTTCAAATCGTAATTGCAAGGAATTTGAAATAAATATAATTTATGGGTGTCTCAAAAAGGATGCTAAAAGATCTAGAGTGGATTTGTGCTAATTCTTTTAGGAATCATAGGCATTCTCAAAAATCACCCTATTCCATTTTAGGACAGCTAAAATTTAGATGCTTGATTACAGTAGATTTTAGAAAACGCTAATAATAAAGTAGAATTATATATTACAATCTATCTTATTACATTGTCTTTTCCTTGATGTGTTGATAGTTCATTTGCTGTTGATAATGTGTTTGCATTTAATTGGATAGTTTAACCTCCAGTTGCCTTGGCAATAGGAAATCAAATTGCCTCCCTGAGACCAACTGTGGTTGCGGAGGCAACTTGATTTCCTATTGCCAAGGCAACAGGAGGTAAAACTATCCAATTAAATGCAAACACATTATCAACAGCAAATGAACTATCAATACATCAAGGAAAAGACAATGTGATAAGATAGATTGTAATATATAATTCTATTTTATTATTAGCGTTTTTAAAATCTACAGTAATCAAGTATTCTTAATAGCAATATATGAATACATGGTTAGTAAACTGATGGTTTATCTTTCCCCTCCTTTCTTCCTTGAAACAAAGTTTTATGGCCCCTGGCGTAGCCAGGGGCCAAAATTTTTAAAAAAATTTCTGCGTCATCAGGAGGGTAGCTCATATATCATTATATGGTTTTATGGTTGCTATATTAGTGATTTAGAGTACAGAATATTGCATCATTTCCAGTTTAAATAATTTTTCATTTCACTTAATTTCATGCCTAAACATGGTTGTTGAGATTGGACTTTTCATTTGGTTTTATCCAGAGTGGAGCTTCTTGATTTGGGTTGATTTGTCCTAGTTTCTTACTGTACATTCAATTTGAATTCCAGTTCCTGCAATTATTATTTGAGTTTACTAGTGGCATTCACAAGTGATTTGAAATTTGGCTCTTGGATTTGACAATCCCACAATTTCAAAAATCATAGTAAACTTAATGAAAATGGTTAATGGATTTGAACGCTTCAAATCTAATTTGAGTTAATTCATTTTGTCCATTGGAAATGTGCAGTTTGACCTGAAATTTTCAAAGTTTCTACAAGTTCCCGCATTTTTAAAAATCCAAATAAAAATACAAAGAATTCAATTTAATTAAAAAAGGCTATCCCGCAAAAGTGATTCAAAATTTGGGTCAAGGATTTGACCATCCCGCATTTTTACGTTCAGGTTCTGAATCTACAGTACCTTGAAATTAATTTATATCTTAAAAATATTTTTAAACAAGTTTTATAAAAAAAAACAACAAAGGAGATCCATCTCTCTACCACCCATCATATTGTCATGGGAGCATATCTCATCACCCAAACTTCCATTTTTGGCCAGCTCCATATTCTCCCCACTTTATCACAACCAGTATAGTAGTAGAACCACTCCTCTTCCCCATAAATCAAACACAGAATACTTTATTTCCAAGGCCACCATCCAATGTCCCACCAGAACAGTATAACCCATATCTTATCATGTTTCAATATATACTTCCCCAAACTCTCTACTTTTTCTCTCCTGTGACTGAGACTGTAGCAAAGTTTGGGCCCTCAATCACAATACCTTACCCATATAAAGCCATCTTAACTTTATCCTAGACTTTAGATGTGACATAAATCACTTGGTAGTATGAAGAGGTCTCCAAGTGGTGCAGAATAACCACCCAGATCTGCAAGGATCTGATGATTAGCCACCACCAAAGCTTCAAATACCCTTTAGTGAAATCCCCAACATATACACTAGGATTTAATACAGAAGCTTTTGACCCTGTTGAGATGAACAAATATCAGTCAGTTTATAACCCATAGGTTCAGTTGCACAACAGAATTCAACCGGAACCAGTTGAAGGTCAATTTACTCAACAAAACTTCCATTTATCTAGGTCTTTAAGACAAAAATAGTCAATCATACAACAAAAATAGAGTCAAATACTGATTTCTAAAAATGAGATAGCAAAGGCATGGAACCCATATTCAAAATAAACCCAATCCAGTCACTTCCTGAAGCATTCTACATCAATTGTGATGATTATTGTGTAGCAACATGATACAGACAGAGAGTGCATGAGGTTCAGTCACAAAAGTGATGAGCCCAAACCCGCACCAGCTCATTTTTTGAAGATAAGATTATTTTTGGGACCTGGATTGGAAATTGTGGGGTTCAGGAGCGGATCCCCCAAGATTGTTTGGGCAATTCAGGGTTATTTTTGATGCACCTGCATCTAAATCTGGCCACCCATGTCTGTAAAGCCCCATAAAATGAGGGAGTATTCTAGCTAGGTAAGGCATCAAGTTGGTGACTTGGAATCCCGTGAGTGCCGTCAAGATGGGATAGACCGTCATCATCCATCTAAAGACTTTGGCATGTACGTTAAAACGTCCAAAATTACTGGCAAAGTACGTAAGCATGTAGAATACAAAGGAATATATTGCTATGTGCTGGGTAGAGCGGGGCAACACCAGCGTGGGCCAGGAGTACGTCTTGGAGGAGTAGAGCTGCGCTGGCTCTTTGTAGAAGTACTCGTCGGGCGGTTTGTTGTAAGGCCCATGCTGGTGAGAGTATTGATGGCCCCCAATCCTGAGGCAGGCTGTGAGAAAAGCAGAGAAGATTAAGTGGTTCATCTTCAGTTCCTGGGAAAGGGCAGACAAAGCTTAGTGTCTTAACTTTCTTTAGTGTAAAAGTTTTTGATATTGATTTATGTGATACTATTGAGGAGTAATTTCACTCAATGAAAGCACAAACTACCATCAAGTGATTGAGATTTATTATATACTATCATCCTTAGTGGGGCATGAATAGTACAAAGCATTATATAGGGGACCCCAAACTCTTGGTTTTGTCTGGGATTCCCTTTTGGGAGTGGAATGGGAGTGGGTTGGCAAGCAATGAATTGTTATCCTTGGCATGGCATGAAATTGGAGCATCTTCAGGCACAGTAATGCATTTCAATTCAACTTTTGCAGTTGATGCATTATTTGTAATGCTGGACTGCTTGTCAACCCCCTCCAAATTTGGTAGGTTCCAAATTTGGGCAGCAGTTCCCCCTCCATTTGGGTTTAGGTAAATTGCCTTTTCAGGTTTCCCCTTTTGGCAATTTCCCCATTTGGTGGGCTGGGTGGGGGACTGGCTGGCAGTGGTGGGTGGGGGCAGGCAGGCTGGGAAGATGGCTGGCGGGAGCGGGTGGGCAGGCGTGCGGCCCGCGGACGGGGTATAAAACCCGTCTGAATTAAAAAAAAATTAATTGCGCTTTCAAAATTATGACTTCCCACAGCATTTTCCCCAATAAGGGGGAACTGCTGCCTTTTTATCTTGTTCTTTACACTGAAGTGTGCACAAAACATCCTTCTGAATGCCAGTGTTGTCAGGAATATTCCTGACAATGTCTGAGAGCATACCTTGAAAAGGAGCCCCCAGTTGAATAAAACTAACTCTCTAGAAATACATTGCTTTTCTGTTTCTGATAGGATCTTGATTGCCTTTTGTTTACAATGAGTTTCACCACCAAAGATAGCTTTGGCATCCTTAAGGGGCAGTACCAGGAGCTACTCCAAGCTGGGGCGGCTGACCAAGGGAGCACAACTGCCACGGCTCTTGTCTATACCCAGTCCTACTCAATCTGTGAGAAGCCGAGTTGTATGTGTCACCAGGCCCACCCATGGGTGGCCTTTCCACCAGCCAATATTCTGAAACCCAAGACCAGTGTAATACCCAGACATTGTAGGCACTACTTTAAGAAGGTATGGCTGAAGATTGGAGAACTGGAAGCCAGTCAAGGCGGCAACAACTGGATAGATGGTCATTAACCACCGGAAGGCTTTGGCGTGGATGTTGTATCTCCTGAAGCTCCCCGCAAAGTAGGTCAGCACGTAGTACAGGGAGGTATACCCCCAATGGTTAGGGTAGAGTTTGGAGATACAAGGGGAGGCCAAGAACCAGTGTTTGAAGAGTTGAGTTGTCCCGGATTATAGTGGTAGTCATGTCCTAGCCCTTTGGGTGAGGGTCCAAAGAATTCTGGTCCCTGTTGATATCCCCCAATCCCAAGGCAAGCTGTAAGCATAGCTGCCAAGATGAGGTGGTTCATCTTCCTTGGATTGGAGGTTGTAGGCTGGGGCAAACTAACTAAGAGTTGACTTGGAAGTTGAGAGTTGAATTTATCTTTATTGAGGATATTAAACTCAATAATACCACAAGCTATTACTGGGGAGGGATCCTTTATTGTGCTTCCCACTGTGCAGAGATTTGCAAATGGGATTGGAGAGCAGGAGATGGGGGATCCCAAAAGCTTGGAAGCTAGGAATTGCAGCCAGTTTTTGGGAAGATGGCTAAACTCCTGTTCTTCTGTTATCTGCTGTGGGTTTGGCCATCCTTGACTGGGGCCAATGATCTATCCTGGGCATGGGGTCATGTGATGGTGGTAATTCATGAGGTCTTCAAGATCTATTTTTTCTTGGGAAATATGGTTTGGTTGGAGTCTTGACTCAACCTTGTGGCTTGGGACTCATAAAACTATTGGCTCTGGGTAGAATTGTGGGTCACATGTAGAACTTGGGTTTACTTTCTTCTGTTGGGAAGGAATGGTTCTTAAAACCAGGCCCTTTTACCAGGGACTTTATTTGATTGGTTGTATTGGGTGGGGTTTATGATTGGCTGGGGAGTGGAGACTAGAACCTGGGTGGGTGGCTGGCAGTTGGCTGGGGGCTGGGGAGCAAGCGGGTGGGCAGCCAGCTGGGTGCTGGGGGGTTGGCAGAGGGTGCTAGCAGGAGTGGCGGGCGCCTGCCTGGATGATACATTAATCCGGCGTTGGCTGAGTCCCATTTCAACTTTTATTTTATTTTTATTTTCCTAATTAATGAGTGAAAATCCACATCAAATTTTGAATCCTTGACAGTGGAATCTCCTATTTTTCCCCAGCATGGTACCTCAGTAGAAATCTGATTTATGTCAGGAATATTCCTGACAACCAGGCTGTGGGGTTCCTGTCCACCAGTCCTCAAAGTGTGTTCTGGATCATAGCCAGGGACCAGCTGGAAGGGGTTATCATTCTCTAGTAAGGGAAAATGTATCTCAGAAATGTGTATAGGGGTCAAAATGGGCTTTTATTCACTCTCAGAAGGAAGATCCTCTTAGAAACCTTCTGGTATATGTCCCAGGGGATCAGGGAAACAATATGAATTTGCCAATACTTGGAGTCCTCCAACAATATCTTGGACTCCTTGTACTTGGTCTTGGACACCTGCACCTTAGTCTTGGATTTCTGCTCCTTAGACTTGGACTCCTGCTCCTTAAACTTGGACTCATACTTCTTTATCTTGGGCTTTGGCTCTCTGTATAGCTCTAGTGGCCTTGGTATTCCACCTGTATCAGTCCAACCAAGCTCCTGCTGGCAATCAAAAGGCTTCCAAAAACCTCTTGGCAGAAACTCAAAAGACTTGGGAAAGACCCTGTAACTTTCCAGCTAGCCCCCTTCTTATAGTGTCCTTTTCTCAACGGTTCCGCCTCCAGAGTGGCTTTCTTCAAAAGCTTAAGCCATTGCTGCTCACTTTTTCCTATAATAACTTAAACTTACATACTTTATCAAAAGCTTAAAGTATTAATTCACTATTTCCTTGCTTATACTTTAAGCTTTTGGCTTCCAACCAATCATATTCACCAGGATACCTGCTAGAACTCAACCAATGAATTCAGAGCGCAAAACTGAACCATTTCTGAAGTTCCACTAGGATCCAACTAGGAAAACAATTTCCACCGCCCAAATTGCTCAAATTGACAACTCTTTGTGCACCAAAGCGTTAACTGGTCCACTATTCCAGAACCATTCTTCCCTGCATTCAACCTAAACCAATTTAAATAGTAGAATTCTATTTAAATTGTTCTTTTTGGACCTCTTCAACGTTTTCCCCATATAGTTACAAATATGTCAAAATCCAAGGAAAATATCCCACCAAAAAAATTTGTATCTAGCTCTCATAGCAAAATACCTTGATCTATCCTATGAACTTAATAAATAAATCTCTTACCCATTCCTTCTTGATTTTACTACTAAACCAAGTCAAACCATTCTGCATTTTTCCACCTCAGCAAACCAATTAGGCAAAATCTTTGCTCATTTCTCCAGACCACCAGTCCTTCACCATAATCTTCTGATCCTTCATCCAGCTTATTTCAGTCTCCAAGCAGCTTATTCCATACATCAGATCTACAGCTACTCCTGCATCCTGATTGCTTGGTCCTCTGGCTGCTTCTGCATCATGATCTTTCAATCCTTCAGCTTATCCTCACTATGAGCCACCTTGGTTCCAAACTTCAACATGAACCAACAGTCCCTCAACTAGTCTTCATTGTGATCATACAGTCCTTCTTACTAGTCTTCTCTGCTGATCCCATACTATGAACCGCATTGGTTCTTTATCTCAGTCCCTGTTATCAGAACCTGTAGACTTAGGCATGAGTCTACATTGAACTGGCGTTTGACTGGGCCCTTGCAAGTGGCAATCCACTTAGTCCATCCAACCATATATCAATAGAATCTATTCTGTTGGTTTTACTCACCCAGGTGATTAAGTCTGGGCTTTCAGTTGCAGAGTAATCAGCTTTACTTCCCAGAGGCCTGATCACACCAAGTTCTGCAGCTGCTTCCCTGAGCAAACCGCCTTGGTGACACCTCTAGGAAAATCTATTCCCTCCAATGCTCACTTTGGGTTCTCCTCAAAACTCTCATAGGGGCATAGACAAGAACACCCTACTAGTCTGTTAGGTATGATGCTTGCTCACAGACCTCCTGTAAGTGTATCAGAGTATGTAGAGCCCTCAGAGCTTTTCTCCTCCCTAGCAGCCCGCGCTACCTGCCAGGGGTCCAAAACTTACAGCCCTGGTAGCCAAGTGACTTACCATGCTGGCACACTCTTCTATCCTGGCAGCCCGTGTTCCCGCCAGGGTCTAAACATCCTCCATCCTGAGCAGCAACCGCTACCCATCAGGCTGGATCACTCCCCACCCCAAGCAGCTAAAGTTCCCTGCTGGGTGAAGACCTCTAGTCCACAGCAGCTAATATATTCTGCTAGATGGAGACAACATCTGCCTCTAGTAGTCTTTACACCTACTAGCTAGGCCTTACCGTCCCTAGTAGTCATCATTCCCTACTAGACCTCTACCTGCAACAAACAACCAAACTTTTGCTTGGCCAACATTAGCCCCGCCTGCAAACCACCAAACATGTGAACTGTCACACAGGCCCAACCCAAACCTGTGCTACATTTTGGAGACTTGGTAACTGTGACCCCCTCCATCCATATCCAATCATTGCCCAAGAATTCAGGACAAGTAAACCTTGCCCTGCCTAATCTGGGTCCTCTTATTCCCAAAGGGCCCCAAAAAAAACTTGTAACCAATGAGATCATTGAAGAGATAATGAGCTGCAAGCAGAGTGGTGTGAATTTTCCTAAAATTTCCACTTGGCTTCAATTTACTGAGGCTGTCACAAATGACAAACTCCTGTTAGCAATACGCATAGAGAAACCCCAACTACAGGATTCAACCCCTGGGGCCTTGCGGGCTGGCAGCCCGCAGGCCCAGCTGCCCGTGTTTTTTTGGGCTTGAATCAGAAATGAATTTGACTTTGTAGAAGCTCCCAAGACTCATCAGTATAGAACCTTCCACATTGAAGCTCTTTCTTCAGAAAGATCCTTTTAGTCCCGCCAATGGAATGCTGAACCAAATAATGATCCCAAAATAACTGGGGCCACCGCTAATGGGGGGTTGAAGAAACTTCCTCAAGAACGTGGGCCGCCAGAGGATGATAAATCCTACTGCTCAAAGAGGGAATTTGAGTTTCCCTGCCCCAGTCCATCTAATGAGGAATCACTCACACAGGACGCCACCAAGGGTTACCAAACCCTGGTATATGATACCACCTGGCCTGAAGGGGTTTGCAAAAGTTTTCCTATAGCAGATAGGTATAATTATAGCCTGGGCCACCAGGAAGTTGCCTATTGCCATTTTTTACATTAAAGTGATATGGACCTTTGGTTCACCTAGGTCATCCTGTATTTACTTTTAGCACTCTTTCATTTGCAGTATAACCTCTGTGGCACTGTCTACCACGCCAGCCAACCCCAAGAAACTGCAGATAGACTGCCCAAGCTATACCATCCTCCAGGAGCACTCTTTGGCCTGGTACATTTTACTGAATACCCACCCAACCCAGTGTATTCAGAATTCACCTTAGAGGAAACCCTACTCCACAACCCCAAAGCCCAAACCAGAGAAACTGAGGTTATTGGTCATGAAGGAGCCTGGATCACTTTTCGTCCCTTGTTTTTCCAAGACAAATACAACTACCTGACTGCCACCTACCTGGTACCAATGACTCCCCCTGACCTGTGGCCCAACTGCCCACAAGAATCTGTTGCTGACAAGTAAATCCACCTTGACCCAAATATTTGGGATTATGTATATCACCCTTACTGGCCTCATCAATTCTATGGTGCCTTCTAGTGGCCCCTGGGCCATTATTGGGAAGTCCTTATCATATATTGTAAAGTTAGTGCCCATCCTGTGGTGAGTCCTCCCTTCAGGGCCTGCGGGCTGTCTGCCTTCAAGTTCTAGGGAACCCCCTATAGGGTTGATCCCTGACAGAGGCAGTGATTAAGCAGGAGTTCTGGGCCCTTTTGAAGAGAGGTGGTACCAAGCTGGCCAAGAAGCTGAAGAAGAAGATCAAATACCAGATCAAGGAGGCCTATCCTATAATGCTTGCCCTACTCCAGCAGGATCCTTACCTCCAATTAACTGAGTTCTGCTGCTTATTTGAGCTCAAGGGCATTTTGATTGCCTGATGCACTGTGCAGCTCTGGGTGCATGGGCTTGTAGTCAGTGTTCTGATTCTGACCAATTGGCCAGCCAATGAGTTGGATGATGGATCTGATTTGCTCTATGACCCTGTGATTGGTGCCACCATCACCTGCTGCCTGTCCTCAATTTCAGACAATGTTGTATTTATATCATATTATAAATTGTCATTGCAGTTTCATAATTATGGCACTTTGAGTGAAAAGAACGCTCCCAAGGGCAAAAAGAAGGAAGCACAGGGAACTGTCATTGGTGCATTCCTGGCAGCTTCCCCAAAAGGGACTGTATTTTACCAAACCATGTCCAGTTACACCAATGGGTAATGGTACAAACATTCCTCTCCAACCTTCTTGCTGCCTGGAGCTGGGTCAATTCCAAATTCAGAATATTCTTGAGCCACCAAATGAAGTGCGCTAAAGTGGCCTCCAAGAAAATCCAAGCAGATGACCACAGCATCTCAATTTTCCCTGCTGGTCATGCTGATCTATACCTGGGAGATGTGTTGTTCTTCAAGATTGGGAACACCATCTTAGTGCGCAACCCCACAACCTTTAGCTAGGTGATTAATACAGTACACAACCACACTGTGCTTTTCCCCCATCAGAAGGTTGCTGAAATGTTTACTAAGATGGTCCTGGATGCTCATAGTAACAGCCAATCATCAAAGGACCCACAGCTGCCCCCTTGAAAATCCCTGGTATACAAGCCAATCACTGTTCTCCCTGATCATGAGTATGATGTCATGTATCATCAATTTCTCCAAGCCAATCAAGGCACTCATACACCCCTAGGCCCTCCAGCTACTAGAGCCCCCATTCAATCATCCCAGTTGCCTGGGACTCACCTATCCAGCCAATTATGTTCTCCCCCACAATCCAGCCCGCCAACTAGTTTGCTTCATCCTCTCCCACATTTTGCCAATTAAACCTTGTCCCCCCAAACAATTGTTTAATTTTATAATATATTTTGGTTTAATGTGAATTTTATTGAGTAAAACATATTTCATATTCAACTACAGTGATGATTGATTTTAATCATGCCACAAGTTAAATGCAGCTGCTTTAATACTTGTAAATTCAATATTTTTGTAGCACTACAATAAAGTTCATTTAAAAAACTACAAGTGCTACAGACAAGCCAATTGGAGTTGGCGTTAATTTTTGCTGCCTTTGTGCTTGGCTAAGACAAGTCACACCTCTGTTATTTCACCCAGCTTAATTCAATTAAATAAGCCTGTTTAAAATAGGACATGTCTTCATTTGAAAATTGGCACTCCAACTTGTGGTAAATCTAGCTCCCAAGCACTGGCCTCTCTGGTGCTATTTTGATCATAAGTTGGCATGCCAATTTGCAAACAAAGGAAGGCTTTATTTTCAACAGGCTTCATTTGTTGAGTTAAACTGGGTGCAATAACAGAGGTTTTTCTTGTCTGAGCCAAGCACAAAGGCAGCATAAATTAATGCCCATTCCAATTGACTGGTCTATGGCACTTGTAGTTTTTTAAATTCACTTTATTGTAGAGATAAAAAATATATTAAATTTATACTGTAAATTCAGAACTTAAACATAAAAATATGGGATCATCAAATCATTGGTTCAAATTTTGAATCACTTTTGCAGGCAACTCAGCTGAGTGAAAATTAGAATATTTAATAAAATCAACCATTTAATTTGCCTTTTTAGATTTATTTAAATTGTAAAATTTCAAATATCTCAAGCAGATAATTCAACTAACTAAAGACAAAACACAGCAAGAAAATGTGGGATACATGAAGCAGAAA